>OY804604.1:29326574-29599574 GCA_963680895.1 Fragum sueziense
AAAACTTAACATTGGCCTTTTCTCCAAAAAATAGCTATTTCGGTGGCATTGGTGTTTCACAAACACATCTTTTTGTAGATGATGCAGTCTGGCAAGCTGTCCTCTATCCGTGAATCCAGAGAGATTATGAAGGAGATGTCACTGAAGGATCTAAAATTCTCCAATTACTTCGTCATGGTCTGTAGCAACCTTTTGAGAGTAAAAAGGATGCTGGCTAGACTGCTTCTAGGCACAGCCTGACCGTGAAACCTGGCTGTCTCAAATGCTATAAGGGATGTTTTTCCAGATCCCAGCTCAAATCTTTTTGTAGATGATGCAGTCTGGCAAGCTGTCCTCTATCCGTGAATCCAGAGAGATCATGAAGGAGATGTCACTGAAGGATCTAAAAGCATCTATTACAGACATAGAGACTGACTTGATACAGGATTTAGACAATGCCACACAAGAGCTCGGATTCACTGATTCACAGGTATGATTGAAAATGTGCTTAATTCATTAATGTTATTTTACTCTCATAAACTATGTTTTCTGAGGGTCAGCATATGTCTTTGTCTGCTGTAGCATTTATCATTCTTTATTCTCTCAACAGATTAAATAAAACTTTACACACCCTGTTTCAATAGGAAATAGGCACATTGAATTAATATTATATTACAGTAGGTGTTTCTTTATCAAAAGGATACATGGTTTGAAGTAGCCATCAACTAGAAAAAGTATTTTCAGAATATTCAATTACCTTGCTTTAAGAAAATTCATTTATTAAGCAGAGATGAACTTGTATTCAATTGAATATTTTCATTTCAGAGAAAATGGGTTATGCAGCAACTTAGGAAGCAAAAGAGAGCAAGTAATTACACCGTACATGAGATCAGGTAATATATATAATATAGCTAACATACTCTTTAGTTATCCCCCGCCGAAAAAATTTTTCGGGGGGGGGGGGGGGGGGGGGGGGGGGGGGGGGGGGGGGGGGGGGGATATTGTTTTTGCCATGTCCGTCCGTCTGTCCGTCCGACATTCGTTTCCGCGCTATTTCTTGGAAACTATTGACCGGATTTCGATGAAACTTGGCACACAGCTTCACTACAAAGAGGACATGCGCATATCGTCGGGGTTACCCGGTTTGACCATTGAATTCAGAGTTACTGCCCCTGACTGTTTAAGCCATATACATACAGAGTGATATTCGTTTCCGCGCTATTTCTTGAAAACTATAGATCGGATTTCGATGAAACTTGGCACACAGCTTCACTACAAAGTGGACATGCGCATATCGTCGGGGTTACCCGGTTCGACCGCCGAATTTAGAGTTACTGCCCCTGACTGTTTTAGCCATATACATACAGTGATATTCGTTTCCGCGCTATTTTTTGGAAACTATAGACCGGATTTCGATGAAACTTGGCACACAGCTTTACTACAATGAGGACATGTGCATATCTTCGGGGTTACCCGGTTCGACCGCCGAATGCAGAGTTACTGCCCCTGACTGTTTAAGCCATATACATACAGAGTGATATTCGTTTCCACGCTATTTCTTGAAAACTGTGGACCGGATTTCGATGAAACTTGGCACACAGCTTCACTACAAAGTGGACATGCGCATATCGTCGGGGTTACCCGGTTCCACCGCCGAATTTAGAGTTACTGCCCCTGACTGTTTTAGCCATATACATACAGAGTGATATTCGTTTCCGCGCTATTTCTTGAAAACTATAAACCGGATTTCGATGAAACTTGGCACACAGCTTTACTACAATGAGGACATGCGCATATCGTCGGGTTACCCGGTTCGACCGCCAAATTCAGAGTTACTGCCCCTGACTGTTTAAGCCATATACATACAGAGTGATATTCGTTTCCGCCCTATTTCTTGAAAACTGTAGACCGGATTTCGATGAAACTTGGCACACAGCTTCACTACAAAGTGGACATGCGCATAGCATCGGGGTTACCCGGTTCGACCGCCGAATTTAGAGTTAATGCCCCTGACTGTTTTAGCCATATACATACAGAGTGATATTCGTTTCCGCGCTATTTCTTGAAAACTATAAACCGGATTTCAATGAAACTTGGCACACAGCTTTACTACAAAGAGGACATGCACATATCGTCGGGGTTACCCAGTTCGACTGTCGAATTCAGAGTTACTGCCCCTGACTGTTTAAGCCATATACATACAGAGTGATATTCGTTTCCGCGCTATTTCTTGAAAACTATAGATCGGATTTCGATGAAACTTGGTACACAGCTTCACTACAAAGTGGACATGCGCATATCGTCGGGGTTGCCCGGTTCGACCGCTGAATTTAGAGTTACTGCCCCTGACTGTTTTAGCCATATACATACAGTGATATTCGTTTCCGCGCTATTTCTTGGAAACTATAGACCGGATTTCGATGAAACTTGGCACACAGCTTTACTACAATGAGGACATGCGCATATCGTCGGGGTTACCGGTTCGACCGGCGAATTCAGAGTTACAGCCCCTGACTGTTCAAGCCATATACATACAGAGTGATATTCGTTTCTGCGCTATTTCTTGAAAACTGTAGACCGGATTTCGATGAAACTTGGCACACAGCTTCACTACAAAGTGGACATGCGCATATCGTCGGGGTTACCCGGTTCCACCGCCGAATTTAGAGTTACTGCCCCTGACTGTTTTAGCCATATACATACAGAGTGATATTCGTTTCCGCGCTATTTCTTGAAAACTATAGATCGGATTTCAATGAAACTTGGCACACAGCTTTACTACAAAGAGGACATGTGCATATCGTCGGGGTTACCCAGTTCAACTGTCGAATTCAGAGTTACTGCCCCTGACTGTTTAAGCCATATACATACAGAGTGATATTCGTTCTGTTGAAGCCATATACATACAGTGATATTCGTTCTGTTGAAGCCATATACATACAGAGTTATATTCATTTCCGCGCTACTTTATTGACAATGAAAATATGTTCGGCGGGGGATATCAATTCAACGAATTTGCTTGTTTTCCTTAATTTCTATTTATGTGTAATGAAAATCAAGCAATTAGGGGATAAAAATCAATAGAATGTGACTTTGATAGAATTTTTAATGATCAAAGGTTTAAAGAATGCAAATTGAAGAATTAATGATGAATTACAGCTTGCATGTTTTTTGCCTATTTTTACGCATCATTACCATTCGATTGTGGGTGGACACACGCTATGTTCACGATGAGCATGTTAAACATGCTGAATCACTGCATTTTTCCACCCGAACTTTTTTGTCCATGGTGGGCAAGTGCTTTAGGCAAAAAACACACAAGCTGTTCTGTGGCAACATAACATGGACATTGGAAGGAAGAAATTTCTTTGCTCTCCAAGTTCTCTGTAAGTTCATCATTTGACTTTCATTTTATGGCTTAGACAATGCACTGACAAGGTAATTTGTCTGGCGAGACAGTTACTGTTTACTTCTGCTTACCCTCAATTTAAAATTTCCTTACAAGGGGCATTGACTTTTGTGCATCTTATAATATTATGAATATTTGGAAAAACAAACTGATTTTCAGAATAAACTATTTCAATGTCTCTATGGGACATACCCCAGTAAGCGCTGAACAATTTCATCCTGGGGCAGTATTTACTAATGAATCTAAATCAAGGAATACCTTTAAAATTACAAAACAATTCCTCCGATTGGCCAAGACATTCATCTCATCTAATCAGATTGCTTGTCATGTAATTTCACTTAAGACAATCGATTTAGAAACGTCGTTGAATACGGCCCTTGTTATCCTCTATCTCACCCATAGGGAGAGGAAAATATCTGGTGACGGGCTTTTTAAGGTCAGACATCAAGGAAATGGCAAGCTCACATATTCTCTTATCAGGAGCTCTGCATTTCAGGGGCATCTCATTAACCCTTTCCAAAACAAAACCAAGTTTTGGCGTCCCTAAGTAATAGAAAAGGCTTGGGAAAACATTGAGGCAAAAGAAGAAAATGCTGATCATCAGCATTTTCTCCTTTTGCCTCAATATTTTCAAAGCTATAAAACACACAAATTCCATATGAATATAGACTAATTTTGTCCTCTGCAGCAGCTTTTAAATTGGAATTGTCTGAATTGTTGCCATCTGGGAAAAAATTAATGCATATTGGAAAAATAAGTTCATTATCAGAATAAATTTGAATTTGATGTTTTCATGGGACATATACGGGTTTCAATAGCCGACCAATTTCATCTTGTTCTTTTTCTCATCCCTAGGGAGAGGAAGTCTCTGGTGACAGGCTTTTTGAGGTCAGACATCAAGGAGATGGCCAGCTCACAGGCGTCAAGTGAAGATCCTCAAGGACTAGAAATGGCCAAGGCTCTCTGTGAACAAAGTAACTGGCCTCTTCCTCCAGTAAGTGTACATTTTGCTCTTTATGCCCCTGTATCAAAAGATGGGGGGAGGCATATTGTTTTACTCCTTGTAGTGTAACTAGATGTACGTTTAAATCTAATGTAGTCTCGCCTTATTCTACGTATATACTTTCTAAATATATGAACTCTGTTCTATCCGCCTAAAAACGAATGATTGACGTTCATCATTCGTTTTTATGATCACATTTGCATGAAACGTAGAAAGGCGTAGCATATATATATGGAAGTTAGATGATTGCATGGGAGATGGGTTGTTGTAGGGACATGCTGTCGCTTGGTTATTAAAAGCTGCTATCATCCATAATTGTTATTGTTGTTCCTTGGTTCCACCACATAGGCTTATTTGGTGCCGTGACCAGGATCGATCCAGCCAAGAGACAAGGTTAGTGACTGCTACTTACGTAAATTCTTTTTCTTCTGATTATTGGCATAAATGGCTGACCAGGATTTTGCAGAAATCTTAGAAAAACTAACTGTTCAAATAGGGAATTTAGGATTATCAGGGTTAAACGATGTAATCTCCGTATATGACGGAGATCCGTCAAAATTCAATACATGGATAAAAACTATAGAAAAAATTGCACTCATACATGACATTCCACAGCACAAACAAAAATTACTAAGCTATAGATTTAGCTCCGGGGCTGTTAGTGACTATATTTTACGGCATATTACAGAGTCCCCAGAAACCACCTGGGATCAATTAAAAAATGAACTAAGCAAAAGATTCGGTGAAATATCCGACCCTTACATAAAATTCGCTGAACTTAGGCACATCAGACAAAAACCATCAGAAAATATTCAAAATTACGCAGAACGTGTTTTTACTTTGGCTCAAAATTCCTATGATGGTTTCACAGCTCAAGCTTTAATAGATCATCAAATAGTGGGATTTTTTGTAGACGGGCTATTCGATTCACATATTCAACAAAAATTAATCCGGGATAACCCTAGGACCTTTCAAGAAGCAGTAAACTCCGCAGTCAATGAACAAAATGTTAAATTACGATGCAATCTTCGTACTCAAATGCAAAAAGGGTTTAATGACAGATCGCAGTCAAGACCATTTCCAAACTTTTCACATTCCGATAGGCAAATTGATAGTCGTCACATTGAACCAATGGATGTCAATCAATTATCTAGGTCGGCTAGCTCTAGGCGGCGTCGTTGCGATTACTGCTTCAAGACGGGTCACGTAATCTGATCACGGTTACGTTCAAACACAAATCAAATTCAACAATCAGACAAACCAAACAATAATCAAAATCAACGATTTAAAAATCCCCCAACTTGCTGGTTCTGTGGGAAGCTTGGTCATATCAGGTCTGCATGTCCTGAGTATGCACAATTACAAGGAAATTACAACCGACATCAAAACTACAATCCCCATAATCAGTCAAAAGACAACCAATTCAAAAATAATTACCATTCAAAAAACTTCTAACGGTTGGTTGTGAACGGGTCTCTCAACCAACTTATACAAATCCGCCTTTCAATTCTCACATATCTGAAATTGGTGTTCCTAACTCCTGTTTAATCAAATTATATAAATCACCTGTCCGTGCGCTCGTGGATTCCGGAAGTTCTTTTTCCTTAATAAATGAGAAAATTTATAAATCATTGAAACCTTTCGAGGGCTTAGTGCAAAACTATTGTAACTACATTTTGTAAAATTTTACAGGAGAGTGAAAAAACTTATTGACTTTCTCAAAGATAAAGAGTTAAAACGTTTTTAGAAATCTAAATATCTTTGAAAGTATGCAGAATTGAAACCTAATATTAGGACACATGATGTATTCCTTCCTAGAGATCCAGAAAATGCAAAAAAGTGAATTTCTGAAAAAATTGTAGTTACAATAGTTTTGCACTGAGCCCTCGCTTTACCCCCTTTGTCCCAGACTAATGTTCTTCTCAGTTCGGCTTCGGGGAATGAGATCACTGTTTTAGGGTCTGTTCAAATAAAATTAAAAATTAACAAGTTAAAATTGGAACATGTATTTATAGTAGCAAAGAATTTAACAAGATCTTGTATATTGGGTATGGACTTTTTATCACGTTTTGGAGCTCGAATATATTTGGATCTCCAAGCCTTGCGTATTAAGGACACCTATATCCCTCTTCAAAACGACGCATTAATAGCCTCTGTAGCCAGACTTTCAAAGGACGTTGTTCTTAAACCCCAAACAGTCAATCTCGTATCAGCTAAGGTTAGACAAAACCCTTCTTTTCCAACCAACACAGATTACGAGGTGGTCGAGACAACACGAGGATTCATATCTAACGAACCCTTTGTTCAAATTACACCAGCTCTTGTCCATTTACATGATAATCGATCAATTCCTGTCACAATTAGCAATTTATCAAACAAGATTATCACTTTAAAACGTGGTTGTATGATTGGTGCGCTAAATTTCGTGTGTGACAAAACCATTGACAACCTTTCAAACAGATCGTCCTCAATTTCCTCAATTAACCATATACAACAAATGGCCGAAGGCACTAAGGATGACATTTGTGTAAACGAGGAAGTTCCCCAGAACGTCCGACCCTTGATTTCCCAATACCAAGATATCTTTGCCCGCTCTGAATGGGACCTCGGGAATTTCTCAGCTTTTGAAGTTCCCATTGACACTGTACCTCATGAACCCGTTAAATTAAGCCCGTATAGAGTTCCATTTACAGACCGTGCTGAGTTAAAGAACAAGATTAACCAACTCCTAGCTGCTGGCGTTATTAGACATTCACACTCAAATTACTGCAGCCCGGCTTTATTGGTTAATAAGGCCGATGGTTCAAAAAGATTGGTTATCGATTACAGACGACTCAATCAGCACATAAAAACTTGCTCCTTTCAGCTACCCAATATCTCTGATATTTTATCAAGTCTTCACGGAGCCCAATTCTTCACAACCCTGGACTTAGCGAATTCTTACTTCCAATTACCTTTAAAAGAAACTGATAAGCATTTAACAGCCTTTGGTGCCCCTGGCTATCTCTGCAAGTTCAACAGATGTCCACAAGGATTAAAATCCAGCCCAGGTTTTTTTCAATCTGTTATGAGTAACATATTCAGAGACCTCCCCTTTGTCTTTTGTTATTTAGATGACATACTAATTTTTAGCAACTCAGAACATGATCATTTAAAACACATCACTGCGGTTTTTCAAAAACTTCGTGAATATCAACTGAAGTTAAAATTACGGAAATGTTCATTTTTTCAAACGGAGATATCTTATCTCGGTTACAACATTTCCAAGAAGGGGATTAGCCCTGATCCTAAGAAAGTCACTGTAATCAAACAAATTCAAATTCCTCGATGTGTAAAGGATGTACGCCGTTTCCTAGGATGTGCTGGCTATTACCGCAAATTCATACGGCGGTATGCAGATCTTATATTACCACTAACAGCACTCACTCGCAAGAATGCCAAATTCCTTTGGTCCAAACAGTGTCAGAATTCTTTCGACACCATCATACAGGAATTGAGCAAAATTCCTTATTTACGTCACCCATCATTACAACAGCAATTCCTGTTATACACTGATAGTTCTGATGTAGCTGCGGGGGCGGTTCTTACCCAAAACGATGTACCCATTCATTTTTTATCACACCCTTTTTCAAAGAGCCAATTAAAATTTTCGACTATCCAAAAAGAAGCCTGGGCACTAGGCTGGGCAATCCGAAAACTTGATTACTATCTTCATGGCTCAAAGTTCATAGTACGTACAGACCATGCACCACTACGGTACCTTATGAAGTCCACCTTCAACAATAAAATACTAGATAGAATTTCTCTAGAACTTTCAAGTTACGATATGGAAATTGAATACATTAAGGGGACAGACAATATAATAGCCAATTTCTTATCGCGCTCGTGTCCGTCAAATGACACATGTTCGGCCAATAACGCCGACCTGTCAAAAAATGACCTCCAGTCATCTATAAATATCATTAATACACAAAATTTCGACCCCCAGTCCACTATCCAAAATGCAAAATGTCCATCTCCATTACCACCACTCCGACTTCCGGAGCTAGAGGCCATTAACATGGCTGCCGAACAACAAAATGATCCTTCATTATCACGTCTAATTGAAAGGCTTAAATTGAATAAACTTCCAGATAAGGAAAGCAGAAATTTCACCATCATAAATGATATTCTACACTTCATCAGTGACGAGTCCAAAGCATCTCCGCTTCTAAGAATATATGTGCCAATTCATTTCAGGCAACGCATTCTTGAAGCGTATCATACTGCTTTCCATTATGGCACACAAAGGAGTTATGCTATAATCAGAGGCACATATTACTGGCCGAAATTATATAAGGATATTGTGGAATACAACAGGGAATGTGTTCCCTGTCAATCAGTTAACCTGACACAAAATAATAATCCTTTGATTTCGCCTGAATTACCCAAGTCAAAATTCTCTCAAATATCAATTGATCTTGTTGGACCAATCCGAGGGAATAAGGGTGACAAACATTCGCCTCGATGTTTAGTTTGGTTCACAGATCTTTTGAGGAAATGGCCTGAGGCTTCAATCGTACATACCGCGACAAGCGAAGCTGTAATCAATTCATTATACAATGACTGGATTTTCCGTCACGGTACACCTCTCTCCATTCTTACGGACAATGGGTCCGCTTTCACGTCTAAAGCTTTCACAGAAACCTTAAGACAATTGAATATAAAACATATTAGAACTTCTGCTTTTTGCCCGGCCTCTAATGGCACTAATGAGCGACAGCATCTTGAATTCAAACGTTACATCAGCAAGATGGCTGAGGATAACTCTGATTGGCCACATTTAGTCCAAGCTGCATTGGGTGCCATGAGATTTTCAGTATCGGCAGAAACTGGCATAAGCCCATTTCTGTTAAATTACGGCCAAGACCCCCAGATGCCGATCACTTCCATCATGAGTCCAAGATTACCTTATTATGGACCCGAAGACTACAAATTCTTCATAGAGCAAGCACATGATACTTTTACATCTGCCTACCATAGGATTAATAAGACCAAACAAAACAGAATAGCCAACGCCAACAAGGGTCGGGTAGAGGAACAATTTAAGGTAAATGATCCTGTCTTTTACTTAAAGAAGGGACAGACCCAAAAATTCGTTCCCCCATGGTCTGGATATTACCGAATACTACGTCTCATCCCCCCAAAAAATGTAGTAATTAAAAACCAACTTGACAACGAAATTCTTACAACTCACATTGATTTCATCAGAAAGGCTAAAATTCAGGATTGGCCAATTCCAAATGAAACCCAATTAAACCCACGGCCAATTAGGAATACAAGATACGTTAAACGATATACTGATTTATCTGATAGTACGTATGACGCTTCCGACAGCAGTAGCTCAGAAACTAATACTATGCCAATCACTGACAGAGTATGTCGGAGTTATACTAAACGACAACGTGACAAACTGCGAAATAGTCATAGTTCATCCGACGATGAAATTCCCCTTTCAAAACTTCAAGAAAAATTACGACGTTTACATAATGAAAGACTGTATGGGCAGTCAAATTCAGACAGTCAGTCAAACTCAGGGAAAGGGTTAAGGCAAACGGATTGCAACTACAAAAACGCAGTAAGTGCGACTGACGACCTGTCACCGGCGGACATGACAGACCTGTCAATTACGGACATGTCTACACAAAATGCGACGGTCACGGAAGACACACACGAAGGTATGTTTTCTTGCTCGACCGGACATGTTGATCATGCCTCAGGCGTTGAGGAAATGCAATGTGATAGCTTGCATCGGAAATTAACATCAGTTAATGCGATCCAAGCGATCCAATACAATGAGAACCTCTATCAACAACAGATTATATCTTTGTTTTTAAAGGCTTTGCTCATAGTATTACTGATTAAAATCATATTCACAATTTAAGGCGTGCTTACATGAGGGACAGATTGTGAGAATTGTGAGAATTAATAGGTCTATTACCTATACGAAAATGACCCTATTTTGTTTTGTATATAGACATATGTACATGTAAATAAAGGTTAAAAATAAAGGTTCATAGATAAGGGAATAATTATTAAGCTAAAATTGTTAGCTATTTCTTAGATCCCAACAGAACAGCAATTATTGCACTAATCATAGTTATAACAAATATTTACACCAATGTTATCAAATTGTACATAGACTAAGTTATTCATGTACCACTAACAGATCATTAACACACTATCAAATTACTTACATCTATTCAGGTGTTAACTTCCAAAATAAATTTCCGACAAGTTCACCCACAATCAAGCACGTAACTGACCATTTCACTACCTGTCCAGAGACGTTATGGCCAAACGCCCTAGGCATGTACATAATTACTGTTAAGTTCAACCTACCAATTGTTTTGTCATTACATGTTGAGATAACCCTTGACCAAATAATACTTTCTTCTCTCTTTTGTAGGATGTCCAATCTGATTGCAACGGTCGTAGTATCCTTAATTACCTTGCTAATAGTCCCTACGGAGACTATACGTAATGATATCGTACGTAACCATATCCTATTTAGAGAACTAAAAACTGTCTCTATTTCCAAATCACATTGGAAGTACGCATTAATGTATCAACTTGACGCTTATCCCAGATTTCTAGATCTTTTGACTCAACATATAGATCGAATTGACTCCGTAATCTACTTGGCGATAAATCACTACAAAACCGAGAATTCCACTTATGCTAATCACCTCATTCATACGCTTAAAGAAACACAAACCTTCGTAAGCTCATTTTCTCAAACTGGCGAGCAGCTCAGGGTCGAGTACTTTGATTTAATAAGTTTTACCCAATATAGTAGTTACCAACATAAGATTAAACGCTCTCTTTTACCATTAGGGGGCATATTCAAATTCCTTTTTGGGACAGCTGACCAGAGAGACATTGATGGAATCAAGAGAAATGTAGCAAACCTGGCCCGAGCTCAAAAAGAAATATTGCACATAACTCAACGTAGTTTATCAATTATCAATGTAACCAGGGTTGAGTTATCACAGACCAGAGATACTGTAAATTCTTTAATTAGTCCCCTACCGGCGAAGCCAAAGGGGACTTTAGGTTTGCACTCTGTCCGTCAGTCCGTCTGTCCGTCTGTCCGTCCGTCTGTCCGTCCGTCAGTCCGGTGAATTAGTTTTCCAGTTTTTTTTTCTAAACGGGGGTAGCTATAGAGCTGAATTTTGGTATATAGACCCGCATTGATGGGTTACAGAACAAGTTTGAGTTTCGTTCCGGTCCAGTGATTTTTGAGGAAGATACGGATGCTGGACTTAGAAAATTACTGGGAAATTACAGTTTTCCAGACTTTTTTTCTAAACGCTTGCAGGTATTGAGTTAATTTTTGGTATATGAACACATATGACTGAGTTACAGAACAAGTTTGAGTTTCGTTCCAGTCCAATGATTTTTGAGTAAGATACGGATGCTGGACTTAGAAAATTTCTGGGAAATCACAGTTTTCCAGACTTTTTTTCTAAATGCTGACAGCTATTGAGCTGATTTTTGGTATGTAGACTTGCATCGATGAGTTACAGAACAAGTTTGAGTTTCGTTCCGGTCCAATGATTTTTGAGGAAGATACGGATGCTGGACTTACAAAATTACTGGGAAATTACAGTTTTCCGGGCTTTTTTTCTACACGCTTGCAGGTATTGAGCTGATTTTTGGTATATAAACATATATTGATGAGATACAGAAAATGATTGAGTTTCGTTTCAGTCCAGTGGTTTTTGAGGAAGATACGGATGTTGGACGTAGAAAATTTCTGGGAAATCACAGTTTTCCAGACTTTTTTTTTTCCATAAGCTGGCAGCTTTTGAGCTGATTTTTGGTATGTACATTCGCATTGATAGTTTACAGAACAAGTTTGAGTTTCGTTCTGGTCCAGTGATTTTTGAGGAAGATACGGATGCTGGACTTAGAATTTTTTGGGCTTCTTTTTCTAAACGTATAAAGCCGGTAGGGGACTTGGTATTGTTTTGCAATACTTCAGAATGCTTGTTACTACTGTTACCAATCTGCAGAATAAGGTAGATAAAAAAATTTAACGACTTGGCAGGAATACTTCTCCAATTAACAGCCTTTGATCATATCTTAAATTCAATCAATTCACTAATCGTTGACCTACAACAACTAATTCTGAGAGCTAAGGTGTATTTAAGTGATTTCCGAATGAAACTAAACTCTTTAAGCAACCAAAAACTTTCACCTTCCATTGTGGACCCAAGACGTTTAGAAAATCTTCTCGACGAATTAAGGGATCATATTCCACAAAATTTCAGACTTTTGGAAAGTCCCACACACAATCTCTGGCTTTACTACGAAACATTGACCTGTTCAACCATTATACATGACAATTTCCTTACAATATTGATAGATATTCCATTAAAAAGCATAGACAGCGATTACAGATTGATACAAGCCAATGCCATAGACTTTCCCTTACACAATGTGTCCACAACACATTTCGTTTCTCCAAAATTATACCTTACAGCTTCCGTGGATATCGAATCAACATATTTCATAATAAACGACAAAAATTCCCATTTCATGTTAATGACAGATAATCAAGCCCAAGATTGCTTAAATTCTAGGTTACCATTCTGTCGAAGCCCCTCCGGACTTTCAACATACACGACCTTAACATGCGTCATTAGATCTTTTTTAGACTCTCCTATTAACAAAAAACTATGCCAGACCAATGTTAAGATCAATTCAATACTACCCCGGGTCTACGATGTCTCACATGGGAAATGGCTTATTGTATCTCGTCAGGCCCATAATTTCAATATCAAGTGCTTAAACGGCACTACCTTCCACCTTCAGACTACACCTACCTTGTCGCTTGTTCAAATTCCTATGCTCTGTCAAGCCTTTAGTGAGAATATTTTACCGCTATATTACGAACATATTACTAGTAAAAACGTATATTCCAAAGACCTTGTCGATACACTTCAGACAACAAATCTAACACTCTCTAGCATCTGGGAACCGTTGCATTCAACATTCAAGAATTACACGCAAATTAAAATTCCACACCGTCTACAAACAATTCAACAAATTCCAATGCGTGCCTTAATCGAGGAGCTGCAAAGTATTCATTCAGTTGATGTCGATTTAAGTCATCCATTTTATCAAAAATCATGGTTTTTTGGGATCACAATAGGAGTTGCATCCATTTGTCTGATAGTTATCATTACGTTAGTTCTTCGTAAGAGATTCTGCAAAGGCAATCCTGAGAACCATGTGTCTGGTCAGGAGAAAAGATTTCCGAATGTACGCTTCACGAAAATGTCTCTTGGAACCAAACGGCATGATTTCACCACACGGCATGAATTGGGCGACCAGCGTGACTTAGGCGACCAACCCACAGAAGCTGCTGTACCTACGCCTACGGCACCGCTATACATTAATCCGTCGATTTACAAGACGGATGAGTAAGGCCTCTTGACAGCATACGGCATGATTAACCACATGGCAATTCCACCGGCAATTCCACCAAACGGCACGATTAACCACACGGCAAGATTTGACCAAACGGCGTGAATTACCACACGGCAAGATTTGACCAAACGGCGTGAATTACCACATGGCAAGATTTGACCAAACGGCGTGAATCATCCATACTCAGGGTGCCCACTGGTCAGGGAAAAGTCAGTGAAATTTGTATTTTCTTCAAGGTCAGGGAAAAGTCAGGGAATTTTGAAAAATGGTCAGGGAGATCTGAAAAGCTTAAAAAGTCAGGGAAAAGTCAGGGAATTTTGAAATTTTCTTCTGTCCAAACAAAACAAATAGAAAAAAATGAAATAAAGTAAAACAAATAATCATAGCTATGGCATTTTTCAGGTTTTAATTAACAAACCTGTTGTTCTTTTATGCATGACTCTGCACTTATCATTTCAAATTAAGTCTTACCATTTGAAATGGATCTTCTATTGAAAGCTAATGCTCTTATGGCTAAATCTGTAAGCAAGATCAAAGTAACTGACAGTGAAGAGAAGAATATTGAACATCTTCAGAGGAGGTTGAAGAAATATTAATACTAAGAGGGTAGTTGTGGATTAATACTTGTACAGCTGCAAGGACTGTGCACCATTTGGTTTTAATTGCTTTTGAGTTTGATGATGAGTGTAACATGATTTAGGTCATAATGCCATCTCTTTCCAAATCACTTAGAATATTCTTTCAGTGATATTTTGATGTCAAGTGAATAAAAGCCCTCAAATATATCCATTATCACAAGTTTCCTACAAACATTCATTAGTTGCACTTGTACCTGGTTGATAAAGAATCAATTTTAGCACAAAGCTGGTTTTAAAATGCTCTAAATTGCAACACTTGAGCATGCAGTATGTCAAAAATGTACATTAAATTGTGCTTATCACACATGCACAGAGGTATCCATTTTAGTCCATAAAAAGAATGAAAATAACTACTAAACATAATACATTTTAAGTGAAAGTGAATGTGAAAGGCTATCAGTGCAGGAAATTCTGATTGGAATGTATCAAGATAAGTAAGGACCTTATTAACTGGTCAGTGAATATTTAAGATGGAAAAAGGTTGGAGTGGAAGTAAATCTGTCCTTTAAACACCTTTCATGAGAATGATGCTCACAGAAAGTTGTTTGAAACAGTTTATGTAAAACAAAGACTGAAGAAGTATTTCTCATTTTCTCTTGTGTAAAGAGGTGTACATTTAAAGCTCTAGTCATAACTTCAACTGTTGTCAAAGAACGTGTTTTTAACTATTTCAAGCAGGACAAATGAACTTTTTCTCTTCATCATGTTTAAAATGTTCAGCATTTTAAGGATTCTACTAATACATGTAAGTTCAACCATCACATTTGAATTGTTATTGTAAGAAATCAAAATAAATAGGGGATTGATCAGACAGCTTTAGGGGGAAATGAGGCCATTTCACGCGAAAAAAGGTCAGGGAAAAATGAATTTTGGTCAGGGAAAAGTCAGTGAAAAGTCAGGGAATTTTATTCCAGATGAAGGGTGGGCACCCTGATACTTTACTAAAAGGACACACACATAGAGGAACTGTACAAATATTCGACTATCATCAATAAGTTAACCGTAATTTGACCAAACGGCTGATCATCAATAAGTTACCCGTAATCCGACCAAACGGCGTGAATTAACCATACTTCACTAAAAGGCCCTACACACATAACGGAACTGTACAAGATGTGGCTGATCATCAATAAGTTACCCGTAATTCGACCAAACGGCGTGAATTAACCATACTTCACTAAAAGGCCCAACACACATAACGGAACTGTACAAGATATTCAGCTAATCACCAATAAGTTATCCGTATGAAACTTCAGTCCAATACATTACAACTCCATTTCAAGCTACAAGTTGTGTACAATCAACAAAAGTGTTAATTATATAATGTGATTCAATCTACATAAAATGGATTACCTACCACTTCAAAAAGAACAACAACAACAGTATTCCACAGCGAGAAACCATACAAGACTTATAACTTCACGACACGAGAGAATAATGATGGAACTTCATGTCAACATATCTTTATATGGATTCAAGTTCTTCAATCAATACTCAAATTGCTAATTACTCAATTACTTCCTTACAGGACTTAACAATTAATCGTATATAATTAGCACGAATTAAAAGATTCCGCACATTGTTTTGATAACAAGATAGGAGAACACAGGATGTCGATTTAAAATTAAAGAATTATTTCACATCCTTGTGATTGGTTAATACTAAACTTAAGAAAACGGCGGCTATTCTTAAGTACTTTCGTCGTATCAGTAGCGATAGTAAAGAAAAGAGCTGGAAAACATTGGAGACGACGAAAAAAAAAATCAAAACAATGTGTAGAAATAATTAATTAAGGTTGGATACAATTCACCAGGAAAGGGGAAAGGGTTGAGAATAAGTTTGTCAAGGTTATTGAATTTAATTACCATTAAGTTAAACAACTGTATAAAATGGTCTATTTGACATGCCACGCCTACGGCAATAAAAAAAAAAAAAAAAAAATAAAAAAATAAAAAAAAAGCTTACTATCAAACCTTTCCCGAAAAATTCCAATTCACTTAACCAAATGCATGTCGTTAAGATTGTTGGTTATCAATTATGTATGTATATTATTAAATGATGTTATTATTAAATACAAGCATTTCAACTTGTCAAATGTTGACAGGAAAGAGAGAGAGTGACATACCTTAGTAAAAAGTATCATGTTTTTGCTACATCTAACTGAAAAATCACGATATTTCTTTAAAGATAACTATGAAAGTACTGTTTTCTTTTAAAATCATTATTCCAGTATTATTGTTTTCATTTAAAATCAATTGTTGTTGAAATATCATGTTTTTGCTACATACCTGTAAAGTCATGATATTTCTAAAGATTACTATTAAGTACTGTCTTCATTTAAATCATTATTCCAGTATTATTGTTTCATTTAAAATCATTATTTCATTACTTCATTGGAATTAATAGTCACTTTGTTGTTGTTTCCATGTTATACAAATCACGAAAACATTGATTGGAAAGTAAAAAAAAGAAAAAAAAAATAAATAAATAAAATAAAATAAAATTATTATATGGTTATAAGATGTAGTGTAACTAGATGTACGTTTAAATCTAATGTAGTCTCGCCTTATTCTACGTATATACTTTCTAAATATATGAACTCTGTTCTATCCGCCTAAAAACGAATGATTGACGTTCATCATTCGTTTTTATGATCACATTTGCATGAAACGTAGAAAGGCGTAGCATATATATATGGAAGTTAGATGATTGCATGGGAGATGGGTTGTTGTAGGGACATGCTGTCGCTTGGTTATTAAAAGCTGCTATCATCCATAATTGTTATTGTTGTTCCTTGGTTCCACCACATCCTGTCCGTCTGTGACTGTCTGTCTGTCCGTCTGTCATTCTGAAAACTTAATTTGAACATTTTCGAGGGCATAAGTGTTTCACAAACACATCTTGTTTCAAGATGTTGATGGGTTGAATGAACCAACAAATTTAGATACTAGGCAAATGCTAGAAATAAAGTAATATTCTATCAGATTGATTGGTGTGTCCTAGACCATCAAACTACTTGCAAATTAATTTATGTCAACAGATTAAGAGTTGTTGTTAAATATGGACCCTCAATCTAAGGAAATGCCATGTTTTTGTGTCCCATTTTTTTTAAATATTGAAAGTTTGAGTTTGAGTTTATTGGGGTTTTACGCCGTTTTCAACTACCAGGGTCATATCGCGGCGGCTGGAGCACCTACCCATGGATTCCTGTTGTTTCTCAAACCAGTACTACCACAACACCCTTACCGAGCCTCCAGCTGCTTGCCCACTTAGGTTAACGATTTCAAACCCATTGGTGGGTGACAATTTTGTCAGAAAGGGTATTAGCCGCGGCCAGGTCTCGAACCCGGGACCTCTCGAATGAGGGTCAGATGCGCTACCAACTGCGCTAAGGCCGCGGCTAAATATTGAAAGAGTTCACGAGAAATGAATTGATTGCAACTGATGTTTCATAATTGTTTTGTCTCAATAGTTTCTCTTCTTTTCATAAGACCTTCCAACTGCCGAAAAGGGTCTTTTTTTTCTGAAATCAGTTAACATTATTCCCAATGAAAAGTTCAACCTTGTTTTTGATAACTTGCGCCATCCATTTCATATGTTGAGCTGACCTTTGAACATTAAAATTTGGCAATGAAAAAATGCTAAAAAATAAACATGGCCATGAGTATTCATTTCATGTTTTCATAGGAATCTTATGATATTATATTTTTCAAATATTTTCCCTGTAGCTGTTATCCATAAACAGAGACATGATAGTTGGTGGACTGGAAGCTATGAATGCTTCAAACCCTTTCTCTCTCCTCACTGAATATGATGTGGATGGACTAGGCTGTCAGTGCATGATGCATTTCAAGTAAGCATTTTACTGTTTTTCACACGTTATTATACCCTCTAAAAATGAATATTTTAGGTGGTATACTGGAATCAGCCTATCTGTCTGTCTGTCCTCTCTGTCAGTCCCTCTGTGTACAAAATACTTGTTCGGAGCATATTTCTGAAAGAAAAGTGGCTTTGATTGTGAAACTTCATGGGTAGATAGATCTTACTAAGGAGAAGTGCAGTGTACGAGGAGCATACCTTGCTTATTTTGTGAGTTATTGCCTTTTTGTTTTTGACAAAAATGCTTGTCGGGAGTGTAGTTGCGGGGATATTTTATTACCTTTAGTGATGGATTTCTAGTTTTGAACATATTGTATTTTACATCAATTGGGAATCAAGTTTCTTTAACTTATTTCAATCCCTTTCAATTCTGCTTTCTAGAATTACACCAGTATTTGCACTGCATGTGTGGTTCTATGAGAATCCAAGAACAACTTCTGCTACTGGGAGTCGAGCTCAGAACCTCTTGGTCGCAAGGCCAACGCTCTACCTCGAGACCACAGACACCACATAAAACTATTATTACAATCCATATTTATTTAAAGCAGGACTTTTCAAATCGAGAAAAGTTTTATCTTTACTACTTAATCAAATGTTTTCTGAAATAAATACACTGTTCAGTGTTGCAGGGATTTTGTTACCTGCGAGTCCCGAGTCCCTGACTCATATTTTTTTCTCAGGACTCATTGATAAATATTTAGTGAGTCCCAGAATTCTAACGTTTTCGATAACATGTTATCGATGTTTTATTACAAATACTTCTATGTTTCAATATTGGACTCATTGTTTTGGGAACCAGTGGGTCCCAGGACTCTTCCACATAAAGGACCTCTACTGATAAGGCGAGAAATCTCCCTAAAAGGCTCAAATGGAAAAGTCATTTTTCAAAACATGCAAATTGATTATTATTTCGAAATGTATTGTTAGATATGTATCTAAATCATATGAAAACTGATTTTGTACGATCAAAACGATTCGACAGGTACAGATAACTCTTGGTTTCTGTACCTACCCCCAAAATTTCATTTTCTTACCCCACCGTTATTCATTAAACCAGATTTAAGTTTTCTTTAGTTTTATAAGCAAAAAATTTTCTGTAAATGTAAGGACAATTGGTGTTGAAATCATAAACCATTTTTCGATTTGTCCTTAATGCGCATGCGCATCATTGAAATGAGTTTAAAGGCGAAGTCTTCCCGCCAAAATTAAGGCATATGGTATATGAGCACTATTTTTAGTATAAAAGTACGTTCCCCCCCGTGACCCAGCAAATCCTTTTTAACAAGGAAGCCTATGATCCAGTTACACAACATATGTCAATGGGAAGCTGGGTCAAGGGGGGGAACGATGTTAGCCAGCCTTGGGAAGGTAGGTATGCCTCGGTTTTTGGCGGGAAAGTCCGCGTTTAAAGTTGTATGCACAATACAGACAAAACCAAAGCTGCCATATGATGTCAACACCATTTATCCCTGTATCCGCAGAAAATAAATTGCAAATAAAAATAAAAGAATCTTCATTTCACCTCTTTGAATACCGGTAGTGTAAGAAAACGAAACCATTTAGGTGGGTACTAAAATCAAGAGTTATCTGCACCTATAGAACTTTTAAAATGACATAAAAATCGGTGTTTATTTCCTTTATTTGTCTACCTAACCATAAAGCTTAATTTTGTTTCTCAATTTGTTAGTTTTGAGAATTGACCCATCGAGCTGAGCCTTTTAGGGAGAATTCTCGCCTTATCCGTAGAGGTCCTTTGTAACAAAGTCACGGCTGTCGTGACTATAGCCCTTATGTTATTTTAAAGAATAATTACAGAAAAGAAGAAAAATTCTGTTATCCAATAGAAAAGTTCCCATACATGTACAAAATGATACTGACCATGTAAGCAAACATTTTACAGAGGAGATGAGCTATCCCAAATGTCACCAGGAGTATGTTCTGCTGTGTGTTCAAAGATTGGATCATGTGACCGATTTAGATGTTTAGTACCTCGGCATAGAAGGGGAGTGTTGGAAGCTTGTTTCAGTTGCATGGTAAATAGATTATCTATTTTTGCGGAAAGTTTAATCTTTAATGACGCATGGCGTCAGACTTAAACCAGACTTACCCCAGCAGTGAAAAAAACTAATAATTTCAACTTAGGGGCCCAGAACAGCAAAATTCAATACTTAACATTAAAGGTATGGGCATTTTCCTTAAATATTCAGGGGCCCAGCCCAAAATCTAGGGGCCATGGGCGACTGGGCACCTGCTAGTCTTTAACCCTGCCCAGTCGAATGAGTTAAAAGTATAATAGACCTTTTACCAGAGAAAAAACAACAACATTGCAAATGACATCCTGAATATGGCTGAATCACTGAATTATAAACCTGAAAGGTAAGGAAACCAAGAATTGGTAATATGACAGATTTAGATGTCTTAGTTTAACACCATAGGAGGGGTGTATTGAGAGACAGCAGCTTTAATTGTATCCTATATTATTACCAAATGGTGTTTTACTTTCAAAGCTGCTGCAGACGACAAAATGGATGTTACTAAGAATAAAATTCCTGAAAAATAACAAAGAAAATATTGAGGCAAAAGGAGAAAATCCTGTTTTTTAACATTTTCTATTTTTGCATCAATGTTTTCCCAAGCCTTTTCATTTAGGTATGTGAAAACCATGTCTTGTTTGGTAAAAGGATGAATAATTACATTGTACTTTCAGAATTTAACCACAAGTCTAACAGAGGCAGATCTCACTTCCATCGGTCCAAACTTGCTGAGTGAATTTACAAACACAGAAGCTCAAACCCGCCTATCTGGTGACGCATTAAAACTCAAGATTTTCCAACTGAAGGGAATGTGTATGAACAAAAATTTCAGGACAACCATAAGAAATATTCTCAGTTCTGCATTTTCAAAGTAAGTTGTGTTCCATTTATGATTTCA
Organism: Fragum sueziense; assembly: GCA_963680895.1. NCBI lineage: Eukaryota > Metazoa > Mollusca > Bivalvia > Cardiida > Cardiidae > Fragum > Fragum sueziense. Next base: position 29,347,891 of record OY804604.1, read on the forward strand.
ATTTTAGCATGCTTACCTACAAAGTTATGATATATATTTTTTCTGTATTTTTGGTGCGTATTTGTCCAAATATATTTGAGTAGTGCATAAAATGTAGAATGAACAAAAGATCTGGAAGAAGTAACCCCAAAATATTTCAAAAGCATGATATGAGCCAGGATCTGGAAAAACGTCCCGTAAGGCTTTTGAGCGCAACATAAATCCAGATCAACCTGTGCATACGCACAGTCTGATCAGGATCCATGTTGTTCTCTAATAGCTTCTTCGTGACCTGTAGTAACTTAAAGAGAGCAGCATGGATGCATATTTGACTGTATTTGACAACAGGCTTATCTTGGAACTCAATTTTCAAAATGCTATAAGGGACGTTTGTCCAGATCCGCGCTCATATGTTCATAACATCTCATTACAGTAATGGTTCATCAATTGATGAGGAGATGTTGAGACAACTTGGTGCTGCCATTATGTTTTTACCAGAGTCAATGCAGCAGAATTTAGACAAGGTATGTATTTAATCTATTTATTTCACAAACAAGACCCTGTTCTCCGATCTATAACTGAATGTCATACAAGACTCCTTACATAAATTTGTAATAGGAAAGACTCTAGGAAAACATTAAGACAAAAGAAGAAATTGTCGACAGTCCACAATTTCTCCTTCTGCTTAAACATTTTCACAAATTTTATATTTATCAACATCAACAGCAGCTTTCAAGTTAGAAAGGCATTAAATTTTACTGGTTGAGAAACAGATAAATAAACCTTTTCAAACAACAAAACACAAACAACAAAACAGTTTAAAATGTTTAGGCAGAAGAAGCCTCCTATTACGAGATAGATGATCTTTATTACCTCCATAATGGAGAGAATTTGTTCACAAAATATGAGTTAACATCGAACATACATAATATCATATATACATGAAACATGAATCAAATGATTACATACAAAATGTCTAACTGTATTTGGATTATTTACATTTATAAGTACATAGTTATAATTGATGGATGGGTTGGAGCATGAGCGTATGATGGATGGGTAGGTAAATGAATGAATGAATGAATTAATTAATTAATTAATTAATGGGTGAGTGAACAAATGAATGAATGAATGAGTGAGTGGGTGAACGAATGAATGAATGATTGAATGAATGAATGGATTGTGGAATTTCCTTAGCGAAACGAAAATCAAGGAATTTATTATGACATAAAACAAATAGCGGTCGATGGATCCATCGTGGAATAGATCCATGGATCGATATCTAGGTGTATGTACAATAATGTATTGCGATAATCTCATCATAGACGATAGCCAGTAACTATCCTTTGTTAACCTGTTCCCGAACAAGACTGGGTTATGACGCTTCCTATGGGGAAAAGCATGGGAAAACATTCAAGTAAAAGAAGAAAATGTTGATAATCCGCATCTTCTCCCTTCTTCCAAATATTTTCTGTTCTATAATTAGCGCAGCACCAGCAGTTTCTCCTTTTGTCTCAATCTTTTCTGTGCCATATTTTACACAAATCCTTTCTTTAATAAAATCCATTTTGTTATTTGTGGCAGTTTTTGAAGAGGATCACCCTAAAATTTCGCTGTCTGTTAATAGGTTAAGTCATAAATGAATAATTTACTGCAATGTTGTCCCAGGGACATCAAAACTAGGTCTTGTTTGGGAAGGGGTTATGACAACAATCAAAGTCTTTTTTATGCCCCTGTATCGAGAGATCGGGGTCATATTGTATTACTCATGTCTGTCTGTCTGTCTGTCCGTCCGTGTGTCTGAAAACTTAACCTTTGCCTTTTCTCCAAAAGTAATTGACATTTCAAAGCTCAAATTTGGTACGCAACTTCATTTCAATGATATCTATCTGTTCCATGCAATTTGACCTTCCTCAAGGTCATCCCTTCACCCATAATAACTCTTTACTCCATGAAAACTTAACATTTTAGAAAAATGGCCATTTCGGGGGCATTTGTGTTTCACAAACGGATCTTGTTTTCATACTTTTTTTTTAGGCTGTGGTTTCATCAATAGCCAAAGACATCATGGAGACCATAAGACCTACAGATGAGACAGCCATGGGCCTAAAGAAATGTTGTGAGAAATGGCTGACAAGAGAGGATAGGACCGCATTAAGAGAACTTAAACACACACTCAAGATGACCATTAAAGATGCTGTAATATGGAAGATGCAAAATGCTAGAAGGAAGAGATCTGTTGGTGAGTGATCATCACATTTTTAGCACCACGATTTTGTCACTTTTTCAACAACAACCTCATAACTGCAGCTTAAAATAAGCTGCAGCTATGAGGTTATTGTTTGAAAAGCATTTATATATAGAATAGGGGAGTTTATATTGCGAGAAATGGCTGACAAGAGAGGATAGGACCACATTAACAAGGTGGGTAACCCACGTGACTTTTGGGAAGCGTTCACACCGAAAAAATCGTCCGCTTCAAGGTATGTTTTGTTTAATTTCTCAGCTTATAAGCTACTGATTTTGACGAGATAAAGTGCACGGAACGCGCCTTTAAGAGAACTATTCCCAGCTGTAACTCACTCTGCTCCAAATCCCATGGTTTCTTCAAACATTCAAGCGAAAGTTTTTTTTCGGTGAATGTGAACGTTTCCCACTTTCGTTTTGCACTTAAAAATATTTTGGCTCGAATGTTTGAAGAAACCACTGGATTTGGGGCAATGTTAGTTAGAGCCGGGAATAGCCCTCTCAAAGGCGCGTTCCGTGCACTTTATCTTGTCAAATTTCGTAGCGTACAAGCTGAGAAATTAAACAAAACATACCTTGAAGCGGACGATTTTTTCGGTGTGAACGCTTCCCAATAGTCACGTGGGTTACCCACCGTGATTAAGACAACTAAAAGATACACTCAAGATGAACATCAAAGATGCTGTAATATGGAAGATGCAAAATGCCAGGAGGAAGAGATCTGTTGGTGAGACGTGGTTGCATTTTTTAGCACCACTATTTTCTCCTTTTTCTTTAATATTTACTTTGCTATCGAAAAAAAAATGCTTTGTTCTTTTGTCATCATTTATTGATTTTTAAAACCTATTTCCACACATTTACGCTTTTTGACTCCCCTCAAGAAAAAGGCTTAGAAAAGCATGGTGGAAAATGAAGAAATTGCATGTGACAAGCAATTTTTTCATTTCCCACAATGTTTTCTATACAGAAAAAAACCTAAAAAGTAATATTTCATACATTTGAAATTATTGTCCGTAACATCTTTGAACTTGGATCAGTCTAGAATTTTGCCACCTTGTAATGGGGTTAATGCATGTCATCAGTCGCAAGTCTAAACCTTGTAACATGGCTTTGATCCCCCTTCTGGCAATGTCATTTAATTTCTTTTTACAAAGTGACATGGACATGTGATGATATCAGACTTGTGGGCGAGGCCTTTACTACATCCAGTGACGCAGAATTACAAGCTGTTCCAGTTGATGAGTTTAAAGAATGTTTACCAGATATTGGCAATTTGGCAATGTGGACTAATAGTCAGAAACAGATTTTGCTGAACAAAACTATAGAGGTATATAGAATAAAGTATTTTCAAGTTCTGAAGAATATAATGTTGTAAAAGTTAAAACTAAAGTTGTTCCAGTGGATGAGTTTAACCCATTACCACACAACTTCCACAATTACAAAGACTTTGTAAAACATTGTGGGGAATAAAGAAATTGCTTGTGACAAGCAATTTCTTCATTTTTCACAATGTTTTTCTACCCAGAACGACCAGAAAATGTAACATTTCATTCACCTGATATTGTCGTCCGCAACATCTTTGAAAATGGATCAGTCTAAATTTTGCTGTTTGGTAATGAGTTTAAAGAATGTCTACCTGATATTGGCAATCTGGCAATGTCGACTGACTGTCATAAACAGATCCTTAGCTAAACAAAACTATATAGCAAAAACTAATTTCAGTTCTGGAAAATTTGATTTTTTCAAAGTTTAAATCAAAAGTTGCGAAACAATATGCAATTTTAATCTTAAAAGATTAACAGGGTTATTGCTGCAGTGTAAAGCTGCAGTTACAAGGTTTTTGTTGAAAAGCAGCAATATTTATTCCTTTTCACATGACATTTCGCATATTTTCAGAGTTACAACTACACCGGTGTATGCAACATGACTGCTGAACTTCTTGTCCAGTTGGGCTCTATCGCACAAGCCATAGATGAATCAGACGTCCAATGTTTACCCTTAACTGACAGTGATCTAATATCAAGTCTAGGTTCCTTGTCAGGATGGACCGCTTCCATGGTAGGTACAATTAATTTTGTTGTTTCTTTTACTTAACCCTTTCCCAAACGACAAAATTTTAGGGTGATCCACTTCAAAAACTGCCGCAAATGACAAAATGAATGTTATTAAAGATAGGATTTGTGTAAAATATGGCACAGAAAATATTGAGACAAAAGGAGAAACTGCTGGTTTAATCAGCAGTTTCTTCTTTTGTTTCAATCTTTTCCCAAGCCTTTTCTATTAGGGACGTCTAAACCAGGTCTTGTTTGGGAATGGGTTAATCTTTTTCTTGTTGTCTTTCCCACCTTTAACTGTTACTAAAATGTCCTTATAGAAAGGCTTGAGAAAACATTTTGGCAAAGGAAGAAAATGCTGTCCACCAGTGCACAAATGTATTTAACTATAGCTGGCTTACTTTTCAAAAACGGAGCTATCTGATTCAAGAATTATTGGTAGTGCTACTTCAAACTACTTTCAATATGTCAGCGCCTATGACATGCATAATTTTATTCTGATTTGGATAAAGTGATGCCAGAAAAAAGACATATCTTTGCGTTGTAGAGCCTGACATGTGCCATCTTTGCAAGCCAAGGATTCTACCTCCACTTTGTTCCTTACTTTGTTCCTTATAAGTAAGTAACAAAGGGGAGATAGAAACCTTGCCTTGCCAATATGGACATGCACAAACAATGTGGTTAATTTTATTTCAAGCTTTCAACCATTGCTGGTATGTACCTGTCTGCGAACCTGAATGACACTGTAGATGTGTCTGATGTGGCAACATTGGGAGAAATAATCTGTGGCTTTAATGCTAAAAGATATAGGCTTTGGAAAACATTGTGGAAAATGAAGAAATTGCTTGTAACAAGCAATTTCTTCATTTCCCGAAATGTTTTCTATCCCAAAAGACCAAACAATTTTCAAATTTCATTCAAATGAAATTATCATCTATAACATCTTTGAATTTGGTCTAGTCTAAAATGTTGTTAAAAGCTCTTTCTCTAGATCTCAGCTTACCATATTTCATTTTCTCACAATTCACAGCTTTCAACCATTGCTGGAACATACCTGTCAGCAAACCAGAATGACAGTTTAACCAATGTAGATGTGACTGATGTGGCAACGCTGGGGGAGATCATCTGTGGCTTTAATGCTTCACAACTTGGTGACCTGAGTGCAACTGTGGTGGCGTAAGTCTGCTCTTATTCTCTTTTTATACCAGACCCTATTGCATTAAACCAAAAAAAAGAATCTTAGTTGGAATCATAAAACTACAGTACATTTGTGCTTCAATACGTCTTTTCAATGATTAGGATTCACTTAGCCTGTTTGTGCTTTTTAAACTCTTCTGCAAATATTCTTTCTGTTTATTGGCCAAATCAAGATCAAAAAGGCTTTCTGATTAATCTAAGAATTTAGATGTCAATTGTTGAGTTAAAGAAAGAGCCAGAACTGACTGCATTCCTAACCGTTTCTTGAAACACATTGTACATAATTCAGCAGGGATTGGCAAGTGGTAATATTTGACCTCTGCGCGTATGTTGTGGCGATTGGTATGTCTATCCATATTTTCCTGGCTTCAAAGGGAGTCATGAAGCGTCGCTGTCTAATAATGGGTTATCATTCAACTTTACTACAGAGGCAGTGGAGCTCAGCTTGGTAAACTAGAAGACTGCAGTGTTGAACAATATACAGCCTTGAAGGATCGTGTCACAGACCAGAATGCTTACGGAAATATCGGGAATTGGTCAGCAGCTGATGTAGTGGAGCTGAAAAATGTGCTAAGTGAGTATTTATACAGGTGAAATCACTGCAAATCTGCCTTGAGCCCGTCTGTAGGCAACAATGTACATAATTCAAGTAAAAAAATCTGTTATCAAAATTTTACCGGAAGTAAAAAACCTAGAAAAGTTGAGAAAATTATTGGTCCTTTTAAAGATAATTACAGCATTAGAAGCAATCCGAAGTTGTTTTCTGTGTGTGTGTGGGGGGGGGGGGGGGAGAAATAATAACATTGTGAAATGGTTTATGCTAGTGTGACGACATCATCAAACTAGCACTTGCGATATTATTTTTCTGTGTTCCCTTGACATTGATGTTTCTGTGCATAATAAAACACCATCTAAGCTATATGTTTACCCTAGCAATCTTCTACAAGGGCATCTAAAAATGACATTGTAAGGGAATGGTTTATCCCACTACTGCACAGTGATGCCTTTTGACTCCTTCACATGTAAAGGCTTGGGAAATCATCGTGGAAAATGAAGAAATTGCTTGCGACAAGCAATTTCTGCATTTTCCACAATGATTTCTGACCCAAAACAGACAGATTTTTGAAATTTCATCAACTTGAAATTGTGGAAAAGTCCAAAATTTCGTCGTCTAGTAATGGCTTAATATAGTGTATAATATGGTGATCATATTACATAGAAAACATCAAAGAATGTTCCATTTGTTTTGTTCAGTTGGTTTGGAAGTTGGGGATGTCCAACATTTGAGTGTGAACGCCATTGAAGGTCTAGAGGCTGAAGTTATCGCTGAACTCCCTGGTGCTGTACTTGCCGTAAGTACTTATTGCAATACAATGAAATATTAGGTGCAGGTGAGCGATTAAGGACCATCATGGTCCTCTTGTTTCAGTTGGTTTGGAAGTGGGGGATGTCCAACATTTGAGTGTGAACGCCATTGAAGGTCTAGAGGCTGAAGTTATTGCTGAACTACCTGGTGCTGTGAGTTCTTATTGTAATACAATACAATATTTGTTTTGATTTTTCAGTTGGTTTGGAAGTTGGGGATGTCCAACATTTGAGTGTGAATGCCATTGAAGGTCTAGAGGCTGAAGTTATTGCTGAACTACCTGGTGCTGTACTTGCTGTAAGTACTTATTGCAATACAATGCAATATTAGTCCTTTCCCAAACAGCAAATTTTCAAAATTTCCATTTCAAAAGCTGCTCCAGAAGACAAATGGACCTTGTTTAAGATAAAATTTGTGTATAATATAGCACAGAAAATGTTGAGGCAATATTTGTCTCAATTTTTTTCCTAAGTCAATTCTAATAGGGACGTTAAAACCAGGTCTTGTTTGGGAAAGGGTTAAAAAATATTGCAGACAACAAAATTGATGCTGATAAAGATCAGATTTTGTGTGACATAGCTCAGAAAATATTGAGGCAAAAGGAGAAACTGCTGATTATCAGCAGTTTCTTCTTTTGTCTCAATGTTTTCCCAAAACATTTCTATTAAGGACATGAAAACCAGGTCTTGTTTGGGAAAGTGTTAAATCTTTCCCAAAGGACAAACTTTTTACAATGGCTAAACTTGATAGCTTCTGCCGACGATAAAATTGATATTAATGATGAAATATTTGTGTATGTTATGGCCAAGAAAATATTGAAACAAAATGAGAAAATGCTGGTTATCAACATTTTCTTCTTTTGCATTCATTCATTCATTCATTCATGAATGTTTTCCCAAGCTTATATCAGCATTTGCTTCTGTGCCTAAATTTTTTTTCCAAAACATTTCTTATAAGTAAACTGTGGTGACATACAAATAGGTTTCACTGTTTGGGAAATTGTATTTCATGACCTATAAACAACCATATAGTGAAAGGTGTTGCAGACGACAACAAGGATGTAGCTATACAGTTAATGTTGACTCAAAATGGTTAGAAATTGCTAAATTATTAAAATATAATACCAACTAAATGTACAATGTTACTCTGGATTCCAATTCATAAATGTCTTGTTGGTTTTCAGGCGTTTAGCACAGACCAGTTTAACGCTCTTGTTAGTACCCAAGTGGCCCTCGTAACTGATGAACAAAAAACACATCTGAGTGCTGAACAGAACACTCTGCTTGACAACATTATACAGGGGAATTATGACACTGGTGATAACTCAGGTAGGATTTTAGACTTTTACCAATCGGCAAATGGCAAAATTTTAGGCTGCCCTCAACTTGAGCATGTTTGTGTACTACCCCAATTTTATTCAAACTTCGCATGCGAACTCATTACAAACTTGAAAGTGGAGATGTGTGTGTAACATTACATTTTGGTAATGGCTTATAATTTTATTGATACCCTTTCTTGAAAACTTTAAAATGTCTTGCTCAATTGGGACCAACCTAAACACGGTTGATAATCACATGACTTAGACTCAATTTGAATTTGGATTGAAGCAGAGAAGGTAGGAGAATGTCAGGAATAAGCTGGATGTGGTGGATTCTTGAAAAATCTACTGATAAAAAAGTTATTGAAGATCAACCAAAATTTTGGTTGATCATCAATAACTTTTTTATCAGTTGATTTTTCAAAAATCCAACAATCATTCATCTAATGCGTGACGTCTGTCCACCTTCTCTGCTTCAAACCGAATTCAAATCGGTCCCGTATTAACAACATTATTGAAGATTTTCTTAAATTGTTGCATCACATGATTATCCACTGTGCTAAATTTTGTCATACAGGAAAGAGTTAAAGATTAAAACATTTCCAATCATTTATCATTTTAGGAGATGGAGGTGATACACCAAGCAAAGCTGGTAAGTTCAAGACTCTGTCTCTTGTCACTTACAGTACAGCTCACATGTTGTTTATCTAAAACACTTGCCCAACGCGGTAAAATTACATTTTGAGTGGAAAATCATGGTGATCCCCCACTGCGATGCCGCAACCATGGTGCAGTTGGTAGCGCATCTGCCTCTCATTCGAGAGGTCCCGGGTTCAATACCCGGCCGCGGTAAATACCCTTACTGACAAAAATGTTACCCATCAATGGTTTGATATCGTGAACCTATGTGGGGGAGCAGCTGGAGGCTCAGTAAGGCTGTTGTGGTAGTACTGGTATGAGAAACAACAGGAATCAATGGTTAGGTGCTCCAGCCACTGCGATATGACCTTAGAAGTTGAAAACAGCGTAAAACCCCAATAAACTAAACTCCCACCGCGACTCCTACAATATTCCATGCAAAGCACTGTTTGTGGTGATTGTCACAATTCCCAGTGCTACAGCAAGGATAGTGACAAGAAGTGATATTGCAGTCATCGTGATGTTCCATTCAAAACTAATGGAAGTCAAATCACAGTAATGTGTGGGAAAAGGCGAAAAACAGGCAAACTGTGCCGTATCCTTATCTATCAATTTGTCAATTATTGTTTGGCTAAGTTGGTATGAACCTCATTACAAACGCATTGACACTACTAAATATTCATACAAAGGCCCATTTTAATGGATATCTCTTAGATGATGTCTCTCACGCCCAACTAGACAAACAATGAGCCAGAATCTGAAAAAGGACCCTTAACCCATTCCCACACAATGACATGGTTTACACAGGTCTTGAAACCCCCATGACAAGAAATTTCTTCTTCTAATTCCCACAATGTTTTCTACTTCAAAAGAAAAAGATACATAAAAATTTGATTTACCTGAAATTGTCGTCTTTGAATTTGTAAAGTCCAGATTTTTTTGTTTGGTAATTCAAATTGGTTAACCAAACAATTTATTTATATTTCAGAAATGGTAATCACTACATTAGGATGGGTCCTTTCCACAGCTATCTTACTGGTATTACTTTTGTAGTTTACAGTTGTATGGACTAACATCACAAGTGGCATGCTTATCTTCAAGAAGAGTTAACTAATACTTATCCAGTTTTATTTTTGTGTTAAAAAAGAATTAATTGATACTAATCCAATTGTAATCATAGAAGAGTATTCACCAACAATTCTGGCTCCAAAACAAAAGATAACTGTGTGAATGCATTCTAAATTTGTTGTTATAAATGCAAACCCTATGTTATGATTGCTCATTTGAATTGTCTTTATAAGATTATTCCAATGAGTAACCAGGCCAAAGGGTGTGATTAACATTGCATGATACTTTGCAGTTTGAAAGACTGTTTCCCTTTCATATATGTACATGTAGCTATGTGAATACGTTGTGAGATAAATGAGATGTGTGTTGCATGAATATCCTGATAAATGAAATTCTTTCATCTGCAATATGATTTCTTTGAGAAAAATGTGTGTTGTTCTCAAGATTTGAAAAGCACTGAGCCTAAAAAAGGTAACAGGTTATTGATGGCTATTGTTAGGTCATTTTTTGTCATAGTTCAAAGCTAACAAAACTTTCAAAAGAATGGATATTTGTCTGATACATGCAACATGATACAAAAATTTCTTATGTAAAGCAATGCTTATATTTTTGTACATCTTATCTGTCCCAAAATGCACAATTGTCCCCTTGTTTTTACAGTTTTAATGATCTCATTTGTTCTGATCTCATTCATTCTGATCTATGTACATAGACATGTCTTTTCTTGCCAAGATTTAACGTTTTTACTCAAGCAGGAACATAATTAGCCAAGCGCTATAATTATCATTTTTTTAACAAGTACGCAAAGTTTAGTTTTATTTATATTGTTCATTTGTTTTTATTAAATTGATGATTATTGAAGCATTCAACTTTTTATTTCTAAAATCCTTAGTTTTACATAGAAAAAAAATATTTGGAAAGAAATGAAACCTTCGTGGCCATTAGTATATTTCGCCATAACTAATTCTTTCTTAACCCTTTCCTAAATGACAAAATACTAGGGTTGTCCAATTTGAAAGCTGTTGCAGACAACAAAGTGAGTGTTATTAAAGATGAAATTTGTGCACATTATAGCACAGAAAATATTGAGGCAAAAGGAGAAAATGCTGATTATCAGCATTTTTATGCTCCCCGAAGGGAGAGCATATAGTCGCCGCTTTGTCTGTCCGTCCGTCCGTCCGTCCGTCCGTCCGTCCGTCCGTCCGTCCGAAGCGATTTCTCTATAACCCTTGGGCCAAATCAAATGAAACTTACCATGTGAACTCCCTATGACATAATGCCGATGTACTTTTCCCGTTTTTTGGATTTGAGGCCTCGTCATGGGAAAAGGGGACTTAAGGTAAAATGCAGTTTTTCTCTAATTTCTCCTAGTCTAAGGGTCAGAATTTGATGAAATTTCATATTTGAGTATCAAATCAGATGCCCTTGACAATAAACAATTTGAAATTTGCGTATAAAAAATATGTCATGGAAAAAGGGGGCTTAAGATTTGTTAGCTTTATGTTAGCTCTCCAAAGCATACATTTATTGTGACAATGCCTTATTCGGGGAGCATTGTCCGTCTCTGACGGCTCTTGTCTTAATTTGCCTCAATGTTTTCCCAACAAGCCTTTTCTATTAGGGACGTCAAAACCAGGTCTTGTTTGGGAAAGGGTTAAACAGTATAGGATTGAGGTATTCCAATTTAAAAGCTTCTACAGACAACTAAATGTGTGTTATTTTAGGTGAGATTTGTGCAAAATAAAGCCTTGAAAATATTGAGACAAAAGGAGAAATTCTTTTGTCTCAAGGTTTTCTCAAACCTATTTTCTTAGGGCTGTCAAAACCAGGTCTTGTTTGGGAAAGGGCTAACCATGGTACTCTCTACCTATCGACCAAGATGTACTACTACCTAACTGTTTCCCTCTTTTATCACAAGCTTGATTTTTACAATTTCCCCATCTTCGTAACTTATAGAAGATTTTGTTATCCAATCATTGGTTGTAAATGACATAACCTTAACCATGATGAATGGTAAAAAGATTGTATCAGCACTGAAATTCCCTTCTCTTTGGCCCTAGATAATGCAATGCGCCACACAACAATGCAGACTTTGACTGTCCCCATGTTTTTATACCCCCCACAACAAAGTTATGGGGGGGGGGGGTATACTGGATTCAGGTTGTCCGTCTGTCCGTCCGTCTGTCCGTCCGTCCGTCCGTGGACATAATTTTGTGTCCTCTTCTCCTCCCACAGTTTTTGACCGATTTTGATGAAATTTTAGCAGGTTGTTTCCTATCATATGAATTTGTGCACCTGCAATTTTCATCTTGATCCAGGCAGTATTTTCAGAGTTATGCCACTTTGAACTTTAGCACTTTTACAGTGACAACGCGCTAGTGGGGGGTATTTGTCCGCTTTGCGACAGTTCTAGTTTATCGTGGAAAAACCTAGCATGTTTCCCTTTCATATGTGTTGTTATGATAAAGTATAGAAATTATTTTTACCCGCTCTATCATATGCAGCAGCTTTCAAGTCAGAACAAGGAACATGATGACTGAATGTTATGCCATTTGAGAAAGGAGATATCGCTGTTTTTAACAAAAAACTCGTAACAAGCTGTAGGTACGAGGTTTTTGTTGAAAGGCGAATTAAGATATGTATTATCAATCAGGCATAACTTTTCTGAAAATATTGTGATAAGATTCCTATTAATGCTAGGTTTCCAGTGTAGATCAAATCATACCTGATCAAGCGACCAAGTAACGATGGAGATCGCTTGGCATGGGTGATCGGGATTAGTCGAGATGATCGAGTTTGGTCTGCATCGATCGGTAGTCTTGCAAATTTGCTGTTTTGACACCTAAAAAAACACATGTGTAGCGATTGAGTAGCAAACACATCAGGAAGTACTCGAGTGTCGATTCTTGTAGAAGACGGAGCTGATCGGGAATCAATCATGTAGAGATTGGGTGTGATGAGGTAGGTATTTTTAAGCGGGGTATGATTGGATGAACAGATGGAGAAGAAGTTGAGTTGATTTGGATGCTGCCTCATGTTTTTGGGAATAACTTGTACAAGCTGAGGTGATAGAATGCTACCAACTGCAGTGGCTAAACTCGATCTACTTGACCGCGTAAATTCCCTCGATCAAACCCTACCAAATGACTTCTCGATCTCCAGTCGATCGATTCCGACCTCTATACCCGTTTTGATCGGATGAACAGATGAGGCAGAGGTCGAGTTGATTGGGGTGTGGTCGGAAATCACTCGAGTACAAGTCAAGGTAATCGAGTGCATGTTCGGTGCAGTTTTGGATAAAAATATCAACCCGATCACAATCGATCTCCAGACAAGATTGATTCTTGATAAGGTTGATCTTATACCCGATCAATACATAATCGCTTCTCAATCATTTTGCACACGATTGCACTCGAGTATTTTTGCATGTCAAAAATAGTGAGTAGGAAGCCTGAGCGATGCAGATCAATTTCGATCACCCCGACCTTTCCCGATCATGCTTGTAGACTGAGCTTGATCTGTATTCGTTCGCTTGACCAAGTTGATCTGATTGGCAGTGGAAACACTAGGTCGTGTGGTGTACAAACATGACATGATCCGGCGAAAATTATATTAACAGAAATATGGAAAATTATAGGAAATATTTTGTCCCGCTTTGAAACATTACATGTATGATTGAACTAATGGTATTCAATGACTTATGCTGGGTTCCCACTGCCGATCAAATTAACTATCGAACCCAATCAAGCGATCGAGTACTGGCCGAGCTCGCTCGGCATGGGTGATCGGAATATTAGTCGAGATGATCGAGTTTGGTCTGCATCGATCGGTAATCCTGCCAATTCGTTTTGACTCGTCAAAAAATTTGTGAAGCGATCGAGTAGAAAATACATCGGGAAGTTGCTCGAGTATCGATGGTATAGATCGAGCTGGTCGATAATCACTTGTGTAAAGATTGTATGTGATCGAGTCGATATCTTTTACCGGGATTCGATTGGATGAACAGATGGAGCAGAAGTCGAGTTGATCGGGAATGCGTTCGGCAATAACTCGTACAAGTCGAGGTGATATAGTGCTTCCAACTGCTGTATGGCATCAGATCTACTCGATCGCTTAAATGCCCTTAAAAGACCCGACCATATGTCTTCTTCTCGATCTCTAGTCGATTAAACCCGACCTCTTCACCCAATTTGATCGAGTGAACAGATGAACCAGAGGTCGAGTTGAGCGGAGTGCGGTCGGAAATAACTGGAGTACAAGTCAAGGTGATCGAGTGCATGTTCAATGCAGGTCGGGATACAGATTATCAACCCGATCACACTCGATCTCCAGACACGAGTGATTCTCGATAAGGTCGACCTTCTACCCGATCAATACACAATTGCTTCTCGATCATATTTATACTCGATCGCACTCGACTATTTTTGCATGTCAAAAAAACTCGAGTAAGAAGCCCGAGCGACGCAGATCAATTTCGATCACCCCGACCGCTCCCAATCGCCCTTGCAGACTGAGCTCGATCTATATTTCATCGCTTGGTCGAGTTGATCTGATCGGCAGTGGGAACACTAGGTCGTGTGGTAATAAATGTGTAAAAACAACACGAGATCCCGCGCAGATTATATTAACAGAAATGTTGAAAATTATCGGAAATGTTTCATGTAATTCTCCGCTCTTAAACATAACACATACGATTGAAGTTATGGTATTTGATACCGTAAAGAATGTTTAAATCGTTATATTTGATCAGATTAAGGATGAGTCAATAGCTTAAAGTACATTTACGTCACATTTAAATTATGTATATATCTAAACCGACAATATTATGAAGTTATTATGAATATGTGATAATCACAGACACTGCAGAAAGATTTTCATTCAGAACAGATAGAATAGAATAAGCTCGATCTGGTCATGTATAGATCGAGATGGTCGGGTCTTGGTCGAGTGGGGCTCGAATAAAGGACGGGGGATCGGGTAGAAGTCGGAAAGATGGTCGAACTTCAATCGGGAAATGATCGGGAGTTATCGACTAGAGATTGAGAAAAAGTCGTGTACATACATTTGGTCGGGCGTGATCGGGGAAATTAGGTGGTTGTGTTGATCGAGTTGATCAGATCGGCACTGGGAACCTAGCATTAAGAATGCATTAAACGTTGAAGTAAATGTCAGAAGGGTGACCAAAAAGCTTAAAGTACATTTACATCTCATTTAAATCGTGTATATGTTTAAACCGACAATATTATGAAGTTCTTATGAATATGCAAAAAGATTTTCATTCAGTGCACGACCATCTGCGACTAGAATAGATCTGGATATGGTCCTGTATAGATCAAGATGGTCAGGTCCTGATTGTGTAGGGCTCAAATACAGGTCTGGGTGATCGTATTGAAATTGGAAAGATGGTCAGTTGCAATCGGGAGAAAATCGGGAGTACTCATGCGGAGGTCTAGTCTGATCGACTAGAGATTGAGAAGAAGTCCTGTATATGCATTTGGTTGGGCTAGATCGGGGAAAATTAGGGAATAGAGTTGATAAGATCGGCAGTGGTAACCTAGTATTATAAAGGGATAGAAAAACAACCATTACATTGATTAAAGATAGAGTATATGTTCCACAACCATTACAATAATTAGATTATCTTGATTAAAAATAGATAGAGTACATGTACATAGTCTGCATATCTATAGGAAATATGGAAATAGACTAAAAACAAAAAAAAATAAATGAGCAAAGATCTTGGAAAAGGTCTCTGTGAAATATCACAATCCATGCTGTTTCACTGTTTGGCGCAGTTGTAAAGGAACTATTCGAGACCAGCTTGGATCTGAACCCTTTCCCAAACAAGACCTGGCCCCGGTTTCTCGAAAAAACATAAGTATATTCTCATGAGTTCATGCTCAACTTCTATTCAATACCAATCAACGTTGATTGGTATTCAATTGAAGTTCACGTGGATTTCGTGCGATTTGAGCATGATGCTCAGATTTGAGCATGAGAACATACTTAAATTTTTTCGAGAAACCGGGGCCTTGTTTTGACGTCCTTGAAAAGGTTTGAGAAAACATTGAGGCAAAAGAAGAAAATGCTGATAATCAGCATCTCCTTTTGCCTCAATATTTTCTCTGCTATATTGTACAGAAAGGCTACCTTTATCAGTATAAATTTTGTCGTCTCCAGCAGCTTTAAATCTATGACAGTCTCAAATGATCAAATGATAACTTTAGAGGACCTTTTTCAAGATCTTGGCTTGCTGATGAGTAATCCGAGTCTTCTCTGATGAAAATTCACTCTTTGATACTTTGATGTCGCTATTTGATGAAAATTCGCTCTTTGATATTTGGATGTTGCTGTTGATTTAAATAGCGGCGTCCAAATATCAAAGAACGAATTTTCATCAGAGAAGACTCGGATTAGCTAATGAGATATGCGCGGATCCAGGTAGATCTATGCCCCTCGATTTTTTTTAAAAGGCTCATTAAAGTGATTCTTCAGGCTGAGGCAGTTTTTCATTTTACAATGTAGCTCTTGGACTATGAAATAAAGTACAATGAACTGTAAAAACTGTAATTACGAGGGACGTTCAATTAGTTTAGGAACTGGGGTTCTATAAGCCATAGTTATGTCGCAATTCAATTTTAAGTTTCTTCAATCCTTTGAATTAATCCTCTTTGACACATACACACTTCTGAAGTTTTGAGATTCATTACTTATATGCCAATAAATGGGCCTCATTCGAAACACCTCGCAGACACTGGAAAATTGCACTGCATATGGAATATGAATGCCTATACCGACGACCAGAGACGTTTTTTCGTCAGCATGGGGAATACAAAAAAGCCACACGGACTTAAGCCCTGCTATAAGATTGGATGAAGACGCTGTGCAGCATGTGTCTCCTTCAGGAAGTCTTGGACAAGATGACACCTGTGGACAGCTCCGCTGTCATGGATTTGGTACATGTACATGCCTCTTTAGCCGGTCCTAGACCTGCTCTTTTCGTGATATTTCTTTATTTTGGCCGACATACATTTCTTGTTTGAATGGCCGGCGATAGTTGTACTATTTGAGACAGTAACATGAGCAATACACCCGTTACATTTGAAAAAATACCGCGTACAAAACTTTTGACGCGCTTTTAATTTTCTGGCTATTACGAACCTTACCTGATCTTTTCGCAGTTATTGCGTGCTAATGACACGTCATTGATGCTCATAATAATAGATTATTGTTCAATCATATGTATAAAGCACAGAAAGCCTGCATTTGTTGCATTTATTGCATTATTGCAAAATAAAATTTGCACGGATGGCTCTCTGTCCATAGGCAGCAGGTGGGCGACCCAATGGGCATAAACCTTTCTGTGTTTCAACCCTTTCGTCTAAATCGTATAACATGTCCCCGATGAAAAACCAACTTTATCTGCTATTTCCTGCAAGTTGAACCATGCGTCTTGTTCGGTCATGTCGGACTCTACAGCAACATTTGCTTTGGTTATAGCTCTGCCCGGGTTGCCTGAGAGGGGGCATCATTCAGGCCAGTTTTACCAAATTTAATTTTGATTATCGTCCTAAAAACTGACGCATATTCAACGTTCGAATGTCCACGAATCTGATATAGTTCATTATATACATGTGATGCAGATATTTCAAAGCCTATGCGACCTTTAATGTAGACCCGTGCATCCTACTTCAGTTCGTTTTCCATTTTGCGCACAGCGAAATAGCCAGTGTATATGACTGAACCAACTTAGAAGTTCAATAACTTTTGGAAGAGTCAACGAATTTGTCTCAAATTTTGACCAAGTATAGACAGTAATTTTCCCGTCAAATAGTCGCAAGCACAACTAGTTCCACAGATTCGTGAGGTATAGTGGACCATTAGTACCACTTTTAATTGAACGCCCCTCGTAATAAGATTGGGTTCAAATTGGCTTTCTCGTATCAAAAAACACCATATGATATACAATATAATGATAGGAGAAAACTGATGATCATGTGTTGTGAAACAAACATGTATACATTGGTTTAATTTGCATCAATTTACATGCGTGAGATTATTAAGTAATGTCTAAGTTCTAATTTGCAATATTTTATGGATAAATTTACATATATTTAATTATAGATCAAATTCACTTTCTACGGAAATGCATGAATGTATATAAAAAGTATTGATCACTATTTAGAAATTGTTGTTTTCCTAGAAATACTAACCTTATACATGTATTATCAAACTGTTTGCATTCGCAAAATACATTGTGTTTCGTATCAATTACGTAAATGGACGATTGTTCATAACAAGTACATAAACGACCCTCTCTCAAAACGTTATTATGTCTGCTTAATTCAATGTTAAGTCGATGATTAGAGCATCTTAAAGGGTAATATCATAGGCGCCCGATTCTTCTTTTTTACAAAACAACATCATTGAATGAATAAGTTTAGTTAAAACATTTTTCAAATTAGGAATGAAAAAAGAAATTATTCAAAATTTTAATTTTCCGTATTGTAATTTGTGCGAAAAATTATCTCCCTTGTAAATTACTTGTAAATTACTTCCCTCGGGTCATATTTTATATTCATATGACCGGGGCACTTGATCGGTCACATGACTAATGACGTAATTTTCGAAGTAGAATATGACACTTAATTTCAGCAATATAAGTTTGGTTTATTGGGGGTTTACGCCGTTTTCAACTACTATCTCGTAATGAAGTGATCGTACTAGAGTAAACGGAGGACAAGCACGAAATGATTGAAATAATATCATATTCTTTTTGGAAAAATGAAGGAACGAATGGGGATTTTGTGCAACCTAGAAAATATTGAAAAGAAAATCGCAAAATTTAACATGCTCACCATGATATCCGATCACTCGATTGCCGATAAATGACGCAAATTCAAACACGTATCTTTGTGGGACGGACGACTTTTTTAATTCTTTCAACTTTCGCCGTCCAGTGATGGGTTAATAAGATGACACGATGTCGTCGAAAATCCAGTTGATCGTATGACATTGACCAATTTTACATCAGTCAATTACTTTAGACATCATCAAATTTTATTCTATAATCAAGGAAATCAATTCCATTGTTCGTTACTAAGTGTGAAAAACATTAGTCAAACGGTCTTAAAAAAGAATTTGACGACTTCTTAAAAATTAGTATTTGATTTTCGGTGACGTTTTCATTTGAATTGACAATTAATCAGGATTTCATTCAACGATATCGCTTTAACCCATTCTATCACAATGAATTCCCCCCCCCCTCCAGTGGCGGATCCAGAGGAGGTTCGGGGGTTCAAACGAACCCCCCTCTGAAGCCTAATTCTTTCATTTTCATGCAGAAATTCAGTCAAAATTGTATATTAATAGGAAAACGAACCCCCCTAATTGTAAATTCGAACCCCCCTTTCAGAAATCCTGGATCCGCCACTGCCCTCAAAAAAAGGTTGTGGAAACATCGTGAGAAATGAAGAAATTGCTTGTCTTGCATTTCGCACAATGTTTTCTACCTCCACCACACACAAAATAAAATAGAAATAATAACAATAATTCTCTTGAAATTGTTGTCTGCAACACCTTTGATTTCAGACGAGACCAGAATATTTTTGCCGTTTGAATATGAATTTATCCTTTCCAAAACTACCAGGTTTTCCAATTCCGAAGCTAAAGAAGATCAATTTGATAAAGAGAGAATTTATTTGCAATATAGCGAGGAGATTCGGATTGTTGAATTAAAAAGGGAAAACTATGATCGTTTTATAATTGGTTTTCACCGGATCATATGTTTTAGAAAAGGGCAATATAATTTTGAAAACTACTTCCAATAATTGCTGTGCTGAGTAAAGGGAGCGAATATACATGTGTTTTATGACATCTTTGACACCCGCGTGTTTATTGACCAGTATCTAACACCCGTTTTTGTAATTAATCAGCTCATTATGTAATAAGGTGTTTATTTCCAATTAATGTATGTAAAGAAAATCTATTAATGCTATTTTCGATTTTAATCATTTTTCAAAAATGATCCTTTAATTTTCGATAACACAAGGAAACAAAACAAAACAAAACAAAAAAATAAAATAAATTAATAAACGAATAAAAATAAGAGAGAAAAGGATTAGATGCTGAGGTCACCAGTTTCTCCTAACCTTTTAGCAATACTTTGTTCATTGCCCAAACAATCTTAATTTAATCGTCTGCAACTCATATTCAATACAATATTAAATATATCAAAACTGTTCGATAAAATGCCTAAAACGATCTTTATGCGCTCTAAACTCTTTCCCAAATAACACAGATTTAGAGTTTAATTTTAACAGCCGCTGCAGATAACAAAGGGATGATGATAAAATGGGGGGTTCTCTATAAGTCGCGGAAAATATTGAGACAAAAGGTCATCACGTCGATTATCAGCATTTTCATCTTTGTCTCAATGTTTTACCAAGCCTTTTTGGGCGTCAATACTAGGTTTTGTTAAATGAAAAAAATAGGGGAAAACCAACACACATAGTTTGTATTTCTCTTCCACTTCATTTTCTTTTTCACTCAAGAGATAACGGCTTCGGCAAACATCATGGTAAAAGAAGAAATTGATTTAGACAGGCAATTTCTTCCTTTATACAATGTTTTCTACCCAAAGAGACAAAAAGTAAATACCATTCACTTGCAATTTTCGTCTGCAACATCTTTGAATTTAGAATCTAGAATTCTTAGCCTTTGCCTTGGTAGTGGGTTAGATGAAACCCTGTGAATTGAAACAATGCCTGTTTCGAACGACAGAGAATATCGCATTTTTATTTAGGAGCAGCACTCATGAACACGCAATCTTGATAATTATGTTTTAGCACTGCATTTGGATAAAAATTTGTTTGTCATCAAAATTTGCATAATCTTTGAATGACCTGACGGTACAAATTAAGTAGAAGTTGTACGGTCCTGGTTCAATCTCAGAATTCACTTTCGTTTTCAATTTGATTTCCTCGGAAAAGCAACTATATACTACATGTATAATGTTTTATGGGTTACTAAGTTAACATTGCAATCGTAAGTTACACACAACAGGATTTTGAAGCGATATTCCCATAAACCTTTATGATGACCCTCGATTATCGATAAATGACACAGTTGTCAACGTAGACAGGTTCGACTATTTCGTATCCAAGGATACAGAATCCAAGGGAAGTAATTGATGCGGCATATTTTGTGTATTGGTAAAATCGATAATTTGGCTGCTGGTTTGCAATGCGTTAATGCTTTCCCTCACGTAATGACTTTTTTGTATTGTTTTTTAAACCATTTCCGAGCGATTTATAAGGATGAACTGCGAACTCGTAATTTTTTTGAGGTTATCCTTTAACTTCGCAAATGATTTTCTTAAGTAAAAACGGGAAAATTATTAGAGATGTAATATTCTAAATTCATTTTAAGAGATTTATATTGAAGATAATTCTGTCCTTTTGGTGATGAGCTAAGTTGATTATGCCATTCTTGTTGTAGAATATCTTTCACTCTTTATTTAACTGCTTTATGAATAAATCTATTATTGTCAACGTCTTGAGGTTTCCAAATAAGCATAAAGCCGCGAGAGAATAGGATATTTCGAACATTCGTTGCGTAGGAGTGTTTTTCAAGACCATCTTGTCTTTTTAAAATTAAGCAACATTGTTTTAGATACCTATTTACATGCATTTGTATGATCTTACACACGTATTTTTACAAATCTTACTGTATAGTAATTAAAGTGACATTTCACATTTATTTTTACATAGAACCTATGTTTATTCTATCTGAAAGAGCATCTTTTATTATGAAAATTCTGAAAATTTCAAGTCAAGATGTTTAACCGTTTATGAGAAATATATATTTTTGTGCTGAAATTAAACAATTGTTGTGGACAACAGTTCAGATTTATGTAGAATTTGTCATTTCTGTCTCAACTTAAAAGGCGTGTTTTTCGCTTACAAATAACAACCTCAAAAAACTGATAGCATTTCTACCCATTAGAATAAACAATTTATGCATCAAGACATACTTTTGAAAAATGAAATGAATGTGAAATGTCACTTTAAGACAAAGTGGATAACGGCCGCATTCGCCCAAAACCTTATTATTATTTGTATATTTACCAACACTAAGAAACTGTTTGCAAGCCAAGAATGTCCAATATATGAATTTGTTCCACCGAATCTCTATATAGAAATTTATCCGCATAATTCTGCCCCATAAAGAAGAATTGGTTTGACCATAACATAATTTTTTGGAAGCAAAATTTGCTTCTCTATGCAGCCGCCTCACTCTGCACTTTACCATTCTCTACATACCACACGACATCTTCCGATCCTCCTCACTATAAATAGTTCTATCAAAAGCAAAGATTAATGAGTTAAGTTAACAGTCATTCCAATATTCAACATGTAAGTATGAATTAAGTTATACATGTAGATATTGAATTGTGTGACTGAAAATGAAACATACAATTAATCATGTCTCTAAGAGAAGAAAATACCGACGTAGTAATTTGCTTTATTATGATTCAAAGATTAGTCCAATGGCCTTTCTTTAAATGGGTTAGTCAAGTTTACCGAGCTATGAAATATATTCAAAACTATAAATAAATGCATGGAATCAAAGTATTCAAGGTGTTCAAATGGATAATCAAAGTACCTAATCAAAGCGATAGAACTCTACGAATCAAAGTTTTCAAGGTATTTAAATGGATAATCAAAGTACCTAATCAACGTACTCTACGAATCAAAGTATTAAATGCATGGGCGGATCTAGAGGGGGGGGGGGTCCGGACCCCCCCTGGCATTGGCCGAAAATTGAAATTTGACTATATAAATTTAGTGTAACATTACATATTTACTACATTTTAAGCCATAACTTGGGCTTGGACCCCCCCTGAAAAAATGTTTGGGCTTGGACCCCCCCTGGAAAAAAATCCTGGATCCGCCCTTGAAATGTATTCAAATGGATAATCAAAGTACCTAATCAAAGTACTCTACTTCTGGACAGGCCAACATTATTTACAAATTTGCTTCCTAACAGTACTTTCAGTACTTTGATTTTTGAAGTGTTCGTTGTAATTCAGGGACCCAAACCGTCGGCTATAAGAGTTGATGGTATGCAATGCCTTTTTGGCTTGAGCTGCAAGGGAAGATAAGGCCCCATTTCAGTCTAAGGGACAATATTGAACCCGTATATTTATAAAAGTTCGTCACTGTTATTTCATGTGTACCACATGTCCATCTATCTGAATTTCGCAATGGGCCACCATTTCTGAAAACCATATTTTGAGACTTTTAAAGTTCATTTTTATATCATGAATTAATCTTCACAAAACTGTTGTACAAAGTTTCATTGGCTTTGTAACTGTATACCCGTATCCCTTAGGGTCATGAAACAATCGTCCATTCATATTATATGAATATCCATGTTACAACATATTTCAACAATAAACTTGCCAAAATCGTTGTATTTGTTTTGACGAGGTAAATTAGTCAACTTGAAGGATAAAAATCCTGTTTAGTCATTGAATTGTTCTGTTAACTATAATATGAATTAAAAAAAACAAATATTATTTTATAATTGCTAAATTCCTTTATGTTGTGTGTATACTAAATCTGGTAATGTCCAAATATCGTAATAGTATCGTGCAAAAGTATTACGATATTATACTGTATTGCCATGCCAATACCATGTCAAGCTCAAAACTATTGTAATTTCGCGTACGATGGTTCTAGTCTTGTAGGTGTGTGGCACCTGCAAGATCCGAACCAACGTATGCAAATTTGAGCGCTCTTCCTTTGTTTACGTGGGTAAAAATTGTAAATATGTGCCATTATAAATTATGGTGACTGGACTACACATTGGATAGAAAAAGACAACATGGATTATTATGAACCTTTCCACGGTAGATAGTCACGTGATAAACAAATTTAGAAAATCTTCAATAATTTTGTTAATACGGGACCAATTTGAAATCGGTTTGAACAATAGAAGATGGACAAACGTCACGCATTAGATCAAACCGTAAACAAAGTGGTCAATTATTATCTAAACTATTGAAGACTATCTGAAAGTCTGACTTATGTGATTATCCATCGTGCTTTCTCAAGTCACTCCTCAATGTGACGACAATTCAATCCATATTTCGTCGCTTTTTAACAAAAACCTTGTATCTATCTGCAGATTTTTTATGCCCTCGTATTGAGAGATCGGGGGCATATTGTTTTTGTATTTATTACTCGTGTCCGTCCGTCTCTCTGTCCGAAAACTTAACATTGTCATTTTCCCCAAAAGTATTCAACATACATAGCTCAAATTTGCTATGTAACCTTAATTCAATTATATCTTTCTTTTACGTGCAAAATGAACTTCCTGAGGGTCATTCCTTAACCCTTATCAACCCTTAACCAGAAAAATTAACATGAAAACATAACATTGTCATTTCGGGCGAAATCGTGTTTCAGAAACACATCTTGTTTAACCTGCAGATACAAGGATTTTGTTGAAAAGAAGCGATTTAATATTTTTTCACAAACCCTTCCAGACTATCATCATAAGCCGTTGCCCAAGGCTGATCATATTTAGGCGACGATTTGTTGGTGTAACTGCATGTATGAGACTGATCTCTGTATGTAACTATATCATCAATTCTATGGCCCATCCATCTGGTAAAGATCTGCTCCGTCTTCAAACATCTCTCATCATAACCAGTGGCTCGACAGAATTCGGCAACAAACTCTGTCTGAAATTTCAGGTCATCTTTCCATCCGGTGGAAGCAGCAAACTTCTTCAGCCAAACCTCGACGTCTTTTCTCATTTCTTGGTGAGTCTTGGGTTCCCCGGCGAGATCTTGCATTATATATCTAAAAAGAAATGTATGCAACCATTACTTTTAACCCTTTCCCGAACGAAAGAAATAGCCGGATTCCAAAGGTGGTAGAGATGATGAAATGGAATGTATGTTACAAAGTGTATCGATCACGGTGGATAATCACGTGATACAACAAGTCCAGAAAATCCTTAAATAATGTTAATACGGGACCGATTTGAATTCGAGGTATACAGATCTCACGCATGAGATGGACGTGAAAGATTTTTGAAAAATCATTTGATAAAAAAGTTATTGAATGTTGGTTGATCTCCAATAATTTTTTCATCAGTTGATTTTTCAAAATCTACCACGTCCAGCTTATTCCTGTTGTTTTTCCTATCTTCTATTCTTCAAACTGAATTCAAATCGGTCAAGAATTAACAGAAATATTGATGATCTTTCTGAAATTCTGATTCGCGTGATCATCTACCGTATAGACGTTATCTTATAACGAAGGAAATATTGACAGTCTCAACTGCTATAAGACTCATTTTCCGGATCTTGACTCAGTTACATGTATTTTACTGATTTGTTCTAAAAATGACAAGAAAATAAATACTGATGGACCTTTAAAAATTCATAACTACAAAACATTTGAGGTCCTTGTGTCATTTAAATTCTTACTCGAACAAGGCCTCTGAAGAAGTAAAGCTATTCATCTAATTAATTTGGTATTTGGGGGACGTTTATTACAAAAAGGCTAATTACTAAAGTGAGCAGGAAACATGTGACGTAAGTTTAAACCACTGAGTATCGTTAATTTATAATTAATTTCGAATACGACCGTCAGCCCTGTTTGAAAAAGCTTTAAACACTAAGAGCAACACGCTTTAGACAGTAAGATTGCGATGATTGTATCAATCTTTCAGCATAAGCAAGGCAGGTAACATTTTGATCTTTTCTGATCAAAAACGCAAATGTACGCAAAAAGTGGTATATTACCCTTATGCCTTATACTGGCGATATTTTGCCTACCCTTTCTTTTGCTTAAGGGCAAGGTTAAAAAAATGTGACCATTCACTTTTTACATGCCACGGCTTTTACAGAGAAACATATTCAAACCAATCAAAGCTAAAAAGATGTGTTATTGTGTCTATATACTGGGTACCAAGTTTAACCCTTTCCCAAACGGCAAAACTTTTGGGTGATCCAATTCAACAAATGCCACAAATGACAAAATGGAAGTTATTAAAGATAGAATGTGTGTAAAATATGGCACAGAAAATATTGAGACAAAAGGAGAAACTGCTGGTTATCAGCAGTTTCTTCTTTTGTTTCAATGTTTTCCCAAGTCTTTTCTAATAGGGACGTCAAAACCAGGTCTTGTTTGGGAAAGGGTTAAAGGAAATCGCTTCACAAATAAAAAAGATATGTCATTAAAACATGTCAAAAATGTCAGGAGTGAAACGTTTTTGTGTGACACTTAACACTTTTACCAATTTTCTAAGCTATGGTAAATAAAAGACAGTGACAGGATACTACAATAAGCACTTGTAGTTCATAAAACAACATGTGCATCATCATCTTAAAATTACTTTTTCATCTTATCTTCATTGGATTAGGATATGAAGTCTGTTTTTAACAATACCCCTCTGAATTTTATGTCAGGAGTGAAACACTTTTATTTGCAAATTGTGTTCTCATTTTTGTCTATTCAGCCAGAAATCTACCACTCAAATTTTTTCAGGAAGCCATAAACCTTGTGGGCATTCTGCACTCTAATTTGCAGTGATTCGTGGGTTACAATTTCTCATATTTTGCAATATATATGCTGTCAGGAGTGAAACGCTTTTTTGTTGTCATTTTGCAAGATTTTGCACACAATTTTAGCTAAAAAGTAGTGAACATGAATTTAAAATATAAATTTTGCACTGCTTAACCATTTAAAATAGTTTTTAGGCACCCTAATTAAGAAATCTGGATGATATTCTATAAAATTAGCTGTTATTCGTAACATTTAAATGTCACACTTTGGTCACATTTTTTTAAACCTGCCCTTAACTACTTACCTAGCAATGGATCATTCGAACATGTTAATTATAATTAGTCAGGCTTTTAGCTCCACTGGCCTTTCAGGCCAGCGAGCTATTGTCATGGCGGTGTGTTCGTCATGCGTGCGTGCATCCGGTCGTCAACTTTTTCTTTTGAAGTCTTCTCAAAAACTACACGATGGATTCCAATCAAACTTCACATGAATGATCCTTGGGTAACCCTCTATAAAGTAATCTTTCTGACAATAAGACCTTGAAAAAGTATAATTTAAGCCGGATTGGGCCATAGAGTCCTGAGTAATCTGACCCAGAATTTGTCGACAACGTCAAATATTGACCAATCAAGATAACACTTGGAGACAATGTTGCTGACCATAAGACCTCAGATGTCTGATTGGACTTAGCAGTTTAAAATTACATGTACTTGAATTTTTCAAAATCACAATATTTTTTGACTGAATGAGATCACTCTGAATATATCACAAATATTGACCATACTGAGATTGAAAACTCTTAATTTTAGAGAATATATCTAAGATAATTGTGTGAATCAATTACAAAAGTCAAAACTTGTGTTGCATATATATTTCAAGAAATTCTGGCCTGTGGAGCGACTCGAGACCTTCAGGTCTTCCATTTTGATTACTCGAAATCATGTAGAAAAATGGGAGAAGTTGTCATTGTTTTAAGCAGTTTTTCACCATCTTTTCTTACTAATATTCCCTCGCCAGTTACGTATTTGCCCACATGGGTTCTGCTAGCTCAGCCTACGTTTTGTATCGCATTTTATGTCCTACTTACGAAATACGTAGATCGTTTTCAACAGAAACATTGTAACTGCGGCTTGTTTTAAGCTGATGTTTCGAGGTTTTGGTTGAAGAGCGACGGTATTATATTGAGTTATGTGAACGGCAATATAGGCGTTAACTAAGGCCTGAGTTTTAGAAACATTTTGTACATTTTTAACTGATTGGTTTACTTACTTGCAAGCCCACAAGGCTTGTGCGTCAAACATGGTGAATGAAAACCACTGGTCTTGAACGCCAAGATAGAACACCTTATTGTTTCCACCACCCAGAAATAATGTCCCTTTGTATAAGTTATCGGGATAGTACAATCTTCTTGGTGAAAACAGGCGTAGATCGGTCTCCATGAACGGGAAGTGGTACTTGTACCCCGTACAAAGGATGATACAGTCGATTTCAGCGCTCGATCCATCTTTGAAGTAGGCAGTTTGGCCGTCAAGACGTTGTAACAGTGGCCGCTCTTCAACGCTTTTCGGCCATTTGAAGCCCATTGGTTTGGTGCGCCAAGAGCAGATAACGCTTTTGGCGCCATATTTCCAACATTGTAGAGCGACGTCCTCTGCAGAGTAACTTCCTCCAACAGCCAAAATTCGCTGGTTCTTAAACTCCCGGGCGTCCCTGAAGTCGTGGCTGTGCATGATCCGACCATTAAACTTTTCCATACCAGGAAACGCCGGTACATCAGGGACATTGAAAATGCCGGTCCCCACCATCACGTGACTGTATACTTCCTGTCGTTGTTTCCCGCCATCCAATTGTTCGACCGTGACAAGAAAATCGTCGCTCTGCCGTCTGTAGTGGACATTTCGAACGACATGGTTGAACTTGATATACTGCTTCAAGTCTTTAGAGGCGCTATTCCAACGACCTGAAATGAAACAAGAGGCCCCTCTGGGCCTTATCGGTCACCTGAATCAAATGAGCAGAAACATTTAAGGAAAATGTTAAGTTAACAAAAAGCGCAACCCCCCAGCACCACCATTTCTTGACAGTCTTTTTTTCTCTTGTACAAACTTATTCAAAGACTCAAATACCAAAATGTGAATTCAATCCAACAGTAGAACATTTCTTAATATGTACCCTATTTACCCCCTTTTGGCACCTTTTGGGGCCCCAAAGGGAGATAACTCCATGATTTGTAAAAATCTGAAGCGGCTTCCCATTGGAATGCTTCCTGCCAAATCTGGTAGAAATCTGTCCAATGGTTCTCAAAAAGAAGAAGAAAATGTTCAAAGTTAAGTAATAACGCGAAGCCCTCCCATCCCCCATCCACAGCACGGCCATTTATTGACGAGTTTTTTTCTCTTGTACAAATTTTGTAGTCCTTGCCCTAAAGACTTTAACTTCCAAATGTGTATCCAATGCAACAGCCGGTTCATGAGTAGAAGATATTTTAAGATGTACCCAATTTACCCCCTTTTTGGCCGTTTATGGGACCCCAAAGGGAGATAACTCCATGATTTGTACAAAGTCTGAAGCAGCTTCCTATTAGGATGCTTTCTGCCAAGTTTGGTAGAAATCCAACCAATGGTTCTTAATAAGAAGTCGAAAATGTTAAGTTAACTAATACCGCAACCCCACTCCCATCCCCCATCCCCAGCACGGCCATTTCTGGGCGGATTTTTTTCTCTTGTACAAACTTTGTTGTCCTTGCCCTAAAGACTCTAAATACCAAATGTGAATCAAATCCAACAGCCGGTTCATGAGAAGAAGATTTTTTAAGATGTACCCTATTTAACCCCTTTTTGGCCCCTTATGGGGCCCCAAAGGGAAATAACTCCATGATTCGTACAAATCTGAAGCGGCTTCCCATGGGGATGCTCCCTGCCAAGTTTGGTTGTAATCCGTCCAATGGTTCTCAAGAAGAAGTCGAAAATGTTAAGTTAACTAATAACGCGACCCCCCCTCCCATCCCCCATCCCCAGCACGGCCATTTCTGGACGGATTTTTTTCTCTTGTACAAACTTTGTTGTCCTTGCCCTAAAGACTCTAAATACCAAATGTAAATCAAATCCAACAGCCGGTTCATGAGAAGAAGATTTTTTAAGATGTGCCCTATTTAACCCCTTTTTGGCCCCTTATGGGGCCCCAAAGGGAGATAACTCCATGATTCGTACAAATCTGAAGCGGCTTCCCATGGGGATGCTCCCTGCCAAGTTTGGTTGTAATCCGTCCAATGGTTCTCAAGAAGAAGTCGAAAATGTTAAAAGTTAACGGACGACGGACGACGGACGACGGACGACGCACGACGCACGACGACGGACGAAACACGGTCGCAATAGGTCACCATGACCTTCGGTCAGGTGACCTAAAAAATCAATAAGCTTTGATCCGTAAAAGTGACACTTTAGACTTTTGAGACCACCATCCAGTCAAACGATGCATAGATTAAGTATAGCCAGTTTGGAATCCATTTCTGATTTTCGTTATATCGTCCTGACGGAGTTGTTCGTGCGCGACGGTATACCGTCTTCCGTTGTCAATGTAAACAAGCGCAATCAGTGGGTAATAACTACTGTATTTATGAATGACGCAATTTTTAGAATTTGGAAAAACAGGCGGCGCTGCAAAAACTATCAAAAGAGGCAAGCACATGACGAGCTTAGATCCGTGCAAAAAGTCGTAAGAATTGGAAGCAAACATCGCATTGACCTAGGCCTTCCAGAGTCTGCTTGGACCATTTCAGAGACGGTATTGGCCGATAAGCATCAGATCATGGGGAGATTCCAACAGAAAATGAGAAATCGTGTATAAATCAGTAGATTCACGTGGGATATCAGCCCGGCTTTGCACTCAAATATCCTCGGTCAGAGATTAGTTGTGGATGATTCAGAAAATTGAAAATAAAGCTGAAATATTGTCATTTCCCTTTTCCGCGATGTAATTCCTTGAAATATCCCCTTAACACCCTCATGAACAGTAATTAGTTATCCCCAGTCTAATAACATCTGATGACGTAATATCGTGACGCATGCTTCTTCATCAGTAGAAGTAAACAGAGGGGTAGCTGACGGATTTTAAACTAAAAGTGGAGTTCGTTGACAGGAAATGACAGAGATCAGTGGTGGCTTATCCTATTGCAAGTGAATGGTACTAGGCCTGTGTAACGTAGTAAAGTGACCCCCATAGAATACTGACCCCCCGGTCAATATTTTATATAGAATACTGACCCCCCGGTCATAATATTATGACCGGGGGGGTCATAGTATTATGACCTACCCACACGTAGAAAAGTGACCCCTTACGTAGAATTGTGACCCCCCATAAAATACCGACCCCCTTCTCCACATACACACCATATGTCTTACTCTAATATAAACCCAACTATGGTAGACGTACAACATACTTATCTTCATCGATAGGAATCAGAGGTACTATGGCACTCGTCCGTGCATGCGTCTGTCCGTACATACAGAGTGTTTTGACCGCAACTTTTCATTCATTATTGGGCGAACCCGATTCAAACTGGTTGGTTAGACGCTTCCACCGCATCTGAATTGATTTGATTTTAACTCCACGCTGTTTTCAACTGATATGGTCATATTGCGGCGGCTGGAACACCTACTATGGATTCCTGATATTTCTCACACCCGTACTACCAAAAAATACAAACATACCCTCCAGCTGCTCTCTCATATAGATGATTCACACCCATTGGTGAGAGACAAATGACTTTTGTCAAATGTCAGAATGGCTACATGCCGAGCCAGGTTCGAATTCACGACCCCTTGATTGACAGACCACGACGTTACCAACTAAGCTATCCGGTCTCGAAGCAGCTGTATTGGTTCTTAATCGTATGCACAGTAGGCGTACAGTATGCTCATGGATCGAACTACTACCGATGTATATTTGTGAGGAAAGGGTAAATGGTTTTAAAAGGTTTGTGACCGAAAATCACTTGTCACTCAGCGTTGCGAGTTCGAAGCCTACCAGAGTTATGTGTGTCTGCCATACGCACTTCCCTACCTGGCGGTTGCATATTAGACACGGTGGATAACCCACGTGACTTTTGGGAAGCGTTCACAACGAAAAAATCGTCCGCTTCAAGGTAGGTTTTGTTTCATTTCTCAGGTTATACTTTACGGATTTTGACGAGATAAAGTGCACCGAACCCGCATTTGAGAGGGCCATTCGCGGTTGCACGCCATTGTGCTCCGAATGCAGTGGTTTCTTCAAACATTCAAGCAAAAGTTTTTTCGGTGCACGTGAACGCTCCCCACTTTCGGTTTGCACCGAAAAACACTTTCATTTGAATGTTTGAAGAGCCCATTGGATTAAGAGCAGAGTGAGTTAGAACCGAGAATGGCCCTCTCAAAGGCGCGTACGATGCTCTTTACCTCGTCAAATTCCGTTAAGTATAAGCCGAGAAATGCACCAAAACATGCTTTGAAGCGGACGATTTTTTCGATGTGAACGCTTCCCAAAAGTCACGTGGGTTACCCACCGTGTTAGAGTGATAATGTTAACATTTAGTCACTTTAGATAGCGAGATAGTTATCTATGCTTCTCAAATCCTGTGTTGACTTGACAGTAAATCTGACAGGCACCATCAGGGGGGGTCATCTTTGTGACCCTTTTCTGACCAATCAAATAAACGTTTCAACGATTGGCGAAGCGATTTGATCCGAAAACTAGGTCACGATGACGTCAAATTTTAGTGTAGAACCATGTGTTTGTCATGGGAAGGTGTAAATAACCCGTCACGCTAAAGGGGACATAATGGGAAGTCCGTAAAACTTAATTTAGAGAAGTAAGTCAGACTTAAAAGGCGTCAAGCAGCTGTCGCAATTGGAAAATAAAGATGTAAGATATGAAAAAAATAATTAATCGAATATAGAACTTCATTAAATTCTATCTAGATTAAAAGAAATATGAGAAAGAAAAAACTTCTACAATTAGGCCACTTTTCCTATAACACACCATCAAATTGAGAAAGAGAAAGAGAAAGGGTTCTTGACAGAATTTCACGAAGTTCATACTGAAGTTTCGTCCAATTAGTGCAAGTGTTGTGGAGATTTTAAGTCGGGTAGACTTAAATGGGGAATGCTCCAGTTTCCTAACTTTCTTCCCGATAATAGAATTTATTTATATTTTGTTAGTTGAAATTACATGTTATTTCCAATTGAAAAATAAAATAAAAATGGATGGTCAGCGATCTTGTTTGAATTTTATAGGCATTCGTATCACATACCCCTACATCGAAAAATGCACAATTTCTTGCACCTGTCCAAGGTCATTAAAATGCTAATAAAATGCTGTATATTCATCGTTTAGTCCCGAAAACGGATTTAAAGTAACGTCTTACATTTAATAAGAACAGAAACCCCAAAATATATGCTATCATGAACGCGTAAATGTATATAACAGCATGCTCACGTGTTCGGTTAGATCAATGAAGCTTGGGGTTTTTTATGTCAAAATTGCATATCTTTTTAAATATTTCAAGATCTGCATAATAGAATTTGATAAAACTCTCTCATTGTATTAAGCAACATGTCCTGGTAATAATTCAAAAAGAAAATGTATAGGTCAGCGCACTTGTTAGTGAATTACAGCAATTTCTATCAGCTACACACGAATAAAATGACGCAGAACAGTGGTAACTGCATACACACTTACGACTGTCTTGCTCTAAATAATCGATTTCCATCTTGAGGAAATCAGTTTCGCATAATAAATGCACCTTTACCGTCGTAAATGGTAAATTGTAATGATGTGTCATATTATTGAAAATATGGTAGCGAAACATATTGGTACGAAACATTTAATTTACTACAGTAATGACCGAGTGTTCCGAAAAACTGGAGCATTCCCCCTTAAAGATCTAGACGCAATGTTATTATACATTTGGTCCCCTTTTCACATGACAGGATTTTTGTACATGAATTTTTAACTATATAAGCTTCAGAACATCTCAGTCATCACTGAAGAACAAAATTTCATTAAATTATGTTCAATGAATAAAGAGAAATTAGAGAAACGCCAATTTCTATGTTAAGGCCCCCTTTTCTGTGACGCAGCCTCAATTTGAAACAACAACAAAAAACAAACAATCATAAAAAAGAGAGAGAACACAGATTCAAAAGGTATTCAGGGATTACACATGTGAAGTTTCGTTGAATTTGGCCTAAAGAATGCTGACATCTGACTGTAGGCCTATATAAACGGACGGACAGATAGACGGACGGAAGGACGGACGGACGAACGGAAGGATAGCATGGCGACTAAATGCTCCCCGAAACTTTTTTCGAGAAGCATAATAAACACGGATGTGTTTTGAAACGATATGTATACATGTAGTGTATGTTAAATTAGTAATAAACTAGGTAGGGGTCAGAATTTTATAGATGAAATCAGGGGGGTCGTTATTTTACAAGGGGGTCAGTATTTTATAGAAAGGGGTCAGTATTCTATATAGTAAAGTGACCGGGGGGTCAGTATTCTATGGGGGTCACTTTACTACGTTACACCTGCATGATATTTAATAGGTCGCTGTTCTCTTGTAATTTGGATTTCTGGTCCACTTTTCAACAGTTACAAAACAATCAAATGTTGTAGGCCTTTGTGTTTCGTGTTCTTGTTTAAGTTACTCCAATTTTTACTTTTCAAGCTTTAAATACAAAGTTACTTTGTTCTTTGAGCATTAAAACGGACCAATACCCGAAACCAACATCTTCGGAAGTTCCGATCTTTATCATTTTTTTGCACTTAAATGGACTTGCAAATACATTAGCAAGACTTAACACTAAGAATTGACATCGTCCCTCAATGCTACAAAGTTAAAAGATATATTCTTTGGTAAAAATGATGAAAATTCAGTTGAAGCTACGAAGACGGCCCCGTTCAATGCACAACTGAATTTGTTTTAAATTCCTGACCGAATACCGGGAAAAATCCGGTACTTTTTTTATTATGCCGGTTATATTTTTCGACGAATTACGTCATTTTTTTTTGTCACAATTCTGTACAATTATAACCCCGAATATGCATATTCTATGCAATAACAGCGTCAATTCACGTATTTTTGGTCGTTAACATTCCGATTCGCATAGGCCTGCAAAATATTAAAACGACCTTTCTGCTTCGCAGTCGGACGCTAACGTATTTCTTGGGCCTCTGTGAATATGTTAACGACATCATAAACGTGAATTAAGCCTATACGTATAATATCAATCATGTTCACAATTTTATTTCTATAACTATTCTATAGATCGGCATACCATTAAATATATAAACCTCCGCTACTGCTTAACATTCGTTACTTAGGCAGGCATCTTGCAAATATTTGTTAGGTCACCTGACCATAGGTCATGATTACCTATTGCGACCATGTTTCGTCCGCCGTCATGCGTCGTCCGCCGTACGTTAACCACTTCTTGAGAACTATGGGTCATATTTCAACCAAATTTGGCAGGAAGCATCCCCATGGAAAGGTGCTCCAGATTTGAACAGATCGTGGAGTTATCTCCCCTTGGTGCCACACATTGGGCCAAAATGGAGGTAAAAAGGGTACGTCTTAAAAAATCTTCTCATGAACCGTTATTTTGATTTGATTCATATTTGGTATTTAGAATCTTTAGGGCAAGGACTACAAAGTTTGTACAAGAGAAAATTATCGGTGGATTAAATTCCTATTTGGTATTTAAAGTCATTAGTTGACTTTTAACATTTTTGACTTCTTAAGAATCATATAACAGATTTTGACAAAACTTAGCAGAAAACATTCCTATGGGAAGACGTTATCTCCCCTTTGTGTCCCACAAGAATGCCCTTCAAAGTTGTTCAAGACAAAAAGTTGTCGCCCATTATTCTTTTTATTCCCTTCTTTTAATATACTTATGTGGACTATAGTATAATTGTATCTTATCAGTGCATTTACGTTTTTTCTGCTCTTTGGGATCAGGTGACCGATAAGGCGGTCTGAGCCTCTTGTTATACAGAAACATATTTTTCTCTGTAATGAATTACACTTACTGTGTCAATTAGAAAGAAACTAATAGGTTCTTGTTCGAATCTTGATGATCTTGAAACAAAACAGTAAGTTAAATGGCATCATTTCGACTTGTCAGCAAGGAACTGCAAATCAATTTCAAGTCATATTGTCTTGTGGATATGAATAATGTTATATAATGTTATTTTCAAAAAAAAAATATTTGAGGATAAAACTTTAAATTTGAAAGAAAGAAACACCAATTTGTGATGTAAGTTTAGCTAATCATTCGTTACAAAATGGTTTTATTAGCTCAACTAGCCGAAGGCCAGCGGGGCTTATGTCATGGCCC
This sequence comes from Fragum sueziense, assembly GCA_963680895.1. Taxonomy (NCBI): domain Eukaryota; kingdom Metazoa; phylum Mollusca; class Bivalvia; order Cardiida; family Cardiidae; genus Fragum; species Fragum sueziense. The sequence goes on from OY804604.1 coordinate 29,383,722, forward strand.
TGTGTCCGTCCGTGCGTGAATTATTTCTTTAACATCTCTTCCAAAACTACTGAACCAATTTCAACCAAACTTCACAGGAATATTCCTTGCATAAACCTTTTCCAAATTCTTTAAAAAAATGAATTTCGTGCAGACCTTGAATTTTAATTAAACTGAATAAATTATTTTTTTTTTGAAAAATCTTTAAACATCTCCATAACTATTGGACCAATTTCAGCAAAACTTCACAGGAATCATGCTTGCATGAACCTATTCCAATTTTTTTTTACAAAATAAATTCCATTTAGAACTGAAATTTTGAATGAATTAATTATGCTCCCCGAAGGGAGAGCATATAGTCGCCACTTTGTCCGTCCGTCCTGTCCGTCCGTCATTCCGTCCGTTCGAAGCAATATCTCCATAACCCTTGGGCCAAATCAAATGAAACTTACCATGTGAACTCCCTATGACATAATGCCGATGTGCTTTTCCCCGTTTTTGGATTTGGGGTCTTGTCATGGTAAAAGGGGACTTATGGTTAAATACAGTTTTTCTCTAATTTCTCCTAGTCTAATGGTCAGAATTTGATGAAATTTCATATTTGAGTAGCAAATCAGATGTCCTTGACAGTAAAGTGCTCTCCATGGCATATATTTATTGTGACAATGCTTTATTCGGGGAGCATTGTCCGTCTCTGACGGCCCTTGTTGAATTAAATTTTCGAAAAATCTTTAAAAATCTTCGTCTCCAAAACTACTGGACCCATTTCAACCAAACTCCACAGGAATCGTCCATGCATGAATCTTTGCAAAGTTCCTTAAAAAATAATGTATAACTTAAAATTAGATTTTAATTAAATTAATTACATTAAATTTTCAAAAAAACCTTCTTGTCTAAAATGCCTTTTTGGATTTAATTGTAATTTAGCCTGAGTGTTCAATGTAAACAGTATTGTTTGCCATAAGATTCTTTGAAAAAAATCGATCGGACGAAAAGCCTTTGTGGGCTTGGCTAATTTTTTGCCATATGAAACACAGCGTAATTTTAAGAAAAAATTACAAACATTTCTCCTCCATAAACACTTATTGGATATCATTGTGGTGTAGCATAAATCTTCTTTGGATTGACATCTATTTTATTCCTTCAAGAATTTCATAGTCTAAACTCTAAATGGAAAGTATAAAAGCCAGCGGAGCGATACAGGGCCATCATGGTCCTCTTGTTTTGGCCGCGTGTAAGTCAACGACTTATTTTGCCGTCCACGCAAAAGGTAAATAGTGTAGGGTTGGTAGATGTCTGCTGTATGTGTGTTTTATCCAAGTTAGTTTTGGTGGGTGACATATACATAACATGGTCAAAACAAAACCACTTTAACCCTTTCCCAAACGACAAAATTTTAAGGTGATTCACTTCAAAAACTGCCACAAATAACACAATTGTTGTTATTAAAGATAAACTGACGTCCAAAAGAAACGCCCCAATGAAATTTGTCGTTATTTTCCTTATGCCTGCTACAATGTTAGTAAAATGTATAATGTATATCATCATTTTGACCGACAATTTCGGCAAATGAAAAAATGTGCGTTTTTATTCGCCAATATGTCCATTTCCGGTAACTGGTCACGTTTTCTACGTGCGCTTCGTGTATGTTTATCACGTGATGAAACCCAGCAAGCAATCTGCATGGGACCCATATGGGTCCCTTATGGACACCCTTATGGGTCCCATAAGGGCAACCCATATGGGACCCATTTAGGATGTGCAACCGGGGGCCATATGGGTCCTATCTGGGCAGCCCATATACATGCAATATGGGACCCATATGGGTCCCAAATGGGCAGACCCATATAGACAGCCCTGATCTTACCCATTTCTATTGGCTTTCGTTTGGTGTTGGTCGAAAATGAAAACCTTCCAGAGCTTCTCGCTCAGAAGGGGTCATTATTCCCCATCATAGAGGATTAAGGTCTCGCCAGGTATGTCTGACGACCTTGACACATTTTCTAAGGGTTGATACCTAGGAATTTGGTCTTCAATGTCATAACATTTTCGATGCTTTCTATAACTATCTATATGTTTTTTTTGATATATTTTCATGTCTTGATTTATTTCTATCTTTTTTCGAAAATGTGTACACAATATAATTTCTTTTAACAGAATCATATAGGATTATCAAGCCAAATGCTTTCTTTACATAACGTTTTGTAAAAACATGATTTATTGTCAAGATTTTAAATTATTTCCCTTTAATATACATAAAACTCCTTGTAACACACTAATTGATAAGATTATGTTAGTGCTTTGAACAGACTTATTACAGTTTAAACACCGTTAAAACGACAAAATAATTCGGATGATCCAACATGAAGCCTATGTTTAAAAAAACGATATTGACAAAGAATGTACTTCTGTACAATATAGATCTAGCGCAGAAAAAACTTATGCAAAAGAAGAAAATGCCGATTATCAACTTTTGCTAACAGCTCTAGGCCTATGTTTTTTTGGCAATTTAGGCCTACCTTTCTATTAGAGAAGTCAATACCAGGTTTTGTTCGAGAAAGGATTAAACATGTCTTATTGGTGTTGCCTCACTTGTCTTGCTGAATCTAATGTTGTTGTTTTTCAATTTGTATTGATTTGGTGGTCATTAATATTGATGGATATAAATAAGATCGTCATTCAAATTGAAAACTTATAATTATATAGGCTACATGATTCAGATTATGGATATTTTAGATATGCTCATGTATACATAATTATTCTGTTGTACTTGAATGGGCGCAAGCCGATTATTGTAACTGGGACCCCCATAGTCAAAGCAACATGGGCTTTCCTACATAGGTCCTATATGGGCATATCCATATGGGCTTGCCCATACACCATATGCTGGGAATATGGGACCCATCTGGGTCCCTTATGATCAAACCCACATGGGCTTACCTACATAGGTCCTATATGGGTCCAATATGGGCCTACCCATATGGGCTTACCCATACACATCCCATATGGGACCCGTATAAGCACGTTTGCTGGGAATGCACCGTTCCGCTACTGATAGTTTCATCCAATCAGAGCGCGTCATTTATTCACCGCCGATAAGCTTGTTGCTCCGCTTCCCAAACACTACCTAGCAACGTATACGCTCTAGTTAAGGCCGCCAGTTAAATACGAAATTTGTACACATTTCTAGCATTTTGATGCAAAAATGCGATTTGGGAAACTTTTGCATGGATTTAGGTATCCAAAACGAATGAAAGGGGCAAGGTTCATTACTTTTCACAAGCCCCAAACAAAGCAAAAGAGCTGTTTACGCTTGATTGTAACGCATTTGACCCCATTCATTTAGCAGATTTAAAGGCTTTGAAGACAGCAGATTAGATTTTGATAGAAAACCCAGCATAGAAACTATTGGGACAAAAGGAAGAATTGTGGATTTTCAACGTGGATTTCTTCTTTTGTCTCAATATTTAGCAAACCTTGTTTTATTAGGGACGTCAAAACGCGGCTTGTTTGGGAAAAGGTGAAACACTTTCTCTGTTACGATGCTGCAACTGGTTAACTCAAAATCATTCTCCTTGCATTTTCCATACAGGTACGAACATAACATCCAATCCAAGCCTCCAGCTGCTCATCCCGAGTAGAAATAAGTTGAATGTTAGTTGTAAATCAGTGGCGGATCCAGAGGGGGGTTCGGGGGGGGGGGTGTTTCAAACGAACCCCCCTCTGAAGCCTAATTCTTTCATTTTCATGCAGAAATTCAGTCAAAATTGTATATTAATAGCAAAACGAACCCTCCTAAATGTAAATTCGACCCCACCCTTTTAGAAATCCTGGATCCGCCACTGTAAATGGACGCGGGGCATAAAATTACTGAGAGTGTTAGATCTACTAAGTGTAGAAAGTTGGATGTAGATCTAAATCTACTAACATGAATAGCCTTCAAAGAAAAGTAGAAAACAGGTTGGGTATCAGCATGTTCTTCTTTTCTCTCTATGCCTTTCAAAATGACATTTATTCAGAATCAGGTATTATTTGGGAAAGGATTAACAAAATAGGTTTAAGCCAAGGGCGGATCCAGATTTTTTTCCAGGGGGGGGGGGGGGTCAAAGCCCGAATAATGGCTTAAATATGTGTTAAATATGTTTTATATAGTCAAAATTCAATTTTTGATCAATTTCAGGGGGTCATGGCCCCCTGACCCCATCCCTAGATCCGCCCTTGGTTTAAGCTGTGTGATAATTTTGCCATTGGTTCAAGTACCACCACCATTGCTTTTTCATACACTTTTTTTAGTTTTTGAAATAAAAATGCACAAAACAATTCAAGTCAATGTGCTTCATTTCACTGTTTGGTCTACTTGATAAATTGGTTAAACCTTCATTCAACTCCTTTTGATAGAAGATCAATCTGAAAAAAAAAAAAACACACACAAAACAGTTAGTATGAGTGTTAATTCATTAAAAAGTCACTAAACTTTCTAACTTTTGACCCTTTTCAGAATAATACTTGCAAATAAACATACTCACAAAGTATATTTATTTGTAAACAAGAACTGCTTTGAACACACTGGGGCCATTTAATCCCAAATTTTGATGATAAAACAACTGATACATGTGGCAAACACAGCAATGCATATGATGAACAGCAAAAATACATTTGTAATTATAAAAATCTTTTGTTATTTCAAATCCTAAGTCATTATGATTTTGGGTCAGGAGCATGGGGTTTAATGTTTTGTGTGTGCTTTCAACATCAAAATAAATTGACAAAGCACCACAAACTCCTTTGTAGCTTTATGGGTAATTTGGTCACCTACCTTAATAGAATATTTTGGGAAAAGGATTTAAATCAGGTTATATCAAAGGTCATTAAGGTACCACACCCCTAATGAGATTCATACATATCCAAACTTATTTGGTCCAGGTTGTAAACATTCGGGGGAACGTTCACCGCTGAAAATTTACGTTGACCGAATAAGTTTGGATATGTAATGAATGTGTCGCGCGAAAAAATCCGATGTCACATATATATCTTATTCGGGGTGTACTACCTTAAATTAATATTTAGCTCACAAATAGCATTTTTCCTTCAACTGTAATTTTGTTCATGCTTTTATGCACTGACATCAAAATGTAGAACCTTATGTTGGCCATATCTTGCTTCCTACAAAGAGACTTTCATCAAGATAATATTAATATTAATGTTTACAACTTACCAATGAAAAATAGATTCTCAGGAAGAACTGGAAATCCATAAATATGTTTCCGAGAAGTGAGCATGAGAGTGTCTTGAATTCTTCAGCATGGATTCACCTGTTATTTGAAAGATAATTCTCAATATACATGGTATTTGTATTTGTGCATGCAAATGCTTTCCACATTATACTATCAAAAAATACTATTAGTATTTATCTAGTCACAATATCCTAACTTATTATGACAATGGCAATAAATATCATTGAAAAAAGATAAATCCTGACCTCAAATAACGAAGATTTGAAAAATACTCCTAGAATTGCATAAAGATTGAATATTATAACATATAATTCTAATCACTTATCCTTATCCCAAACAACAATCAAACTAACTGATCCAGGTTGAAAGACCAGAGTGCATTCACATTTAAAACTATTGAATTAAAGAAATCTCTTCTTTTCACTAAATGATTTTTAAAGGCAGTAGCTATTTGTCTGGTTCAGACTATAAGTCATTTATATTATCTGTCAGGAACCGGATAACTAGCCATATAGAGCTGTTAACATTATTTGTACGGAACCATACAAGCCACTATAAATGATGCATTGGAGATATTTGTGCATTCTTACTGGTGGATGTGTTGTAAATACATTTATCCATAAAAATATCTTCATTGAATATGAATGAGGTTACCAAACTGTCTGAACAGAATATCATTTAACCTGTAGATATAGCTTTTTGTCATTTGGAAATAAATGACAATTTTGTGCTGAGCTGTTAACTAAGTTTTTTTTTATTTTGTTACCTTTCAACTAAGAGGGACCTTCTGGTGAGTCCATAAAACCAGAAATGCATCTGATTTAGTAGATGACAACCAGATGTCTATTTTTTGGGACCAAAGACAAAGAAGCCAAGGGATTTTCTATCTTTTAACTTGTTTTCTCATTAACCCCATGGAATAGTTACAAAAGTAGCAAAGGGTTGATACCCAAATGGAAGGAAAAAATCCCCAAGCCCCCATACACCTTTAAGGAAACCCCTGAATTATAATATTAATGGCTTATTGTTTGGTTCTGAACAAACAAAACTCAGCTGTGTATAGGTAATCTGTCCGGGACCGGATAAATTTATAGCTTTTAGCAGAGTACAGGCAATTAGTCCGGTAACATGTATGTGTTCAAATAGACACTTTTATTCTTAAAAAAAAACATCCTGCATACTACTCATGCAAGCTAGGAATTGTTTGGGAAAGGGGTAAATAACTGATCAATCTCATTTGGCAATAAGTACAAACAAAGATCAGCCTCTTTTGTGAAATATGATCTTTATCTTCTTTACATCTGGTAGAATAAAACACAGAAAATATTGACAATTTGCTACCTTGGCTTGGATGGAAGGAAAGTTCATTGAAACCTACTTTCACTTTCACTTTATCATTGGCGTTGGAAAGGCTTGGTTAAAACTGCTTAGATGTAAACTCTATAGTTCTGAGATTTAAAATGAAATCACTTACCATACTTAACAAGTACAACGTGACTGTACAATCTCCTCATCCCTCATTTCACTGGGAAAGGATGCATATCCTACTTTCATTTTGAGCTTCGACCTGCAGCCAGCAACTAGCGACACTTTCACGCCTGGATTTCCGGATTAATCTTGGTGTTATGAATATAACCTTGATTGTAGTAATTCTGTCCTGTTTTTAAAATTCGACCAGCATGTTTTTTTGTGGTCAGGTAGATAAAATACAGAAATATTCTCCGAAATAGAAGATAAACAATCGGTCGTTCAGCATCCGCGGCGGTCATATTGGATTTTGTTTGTGAAGCATAGCAACAGTAACTAGGGGACTGATGTATCGCGGAACGGTGCATGGGCCATATTTTACACAGTGGCATGTGTTAGTGGATAGGCAATGACGAGTTTAAAGATTTTTTAATGAAACATCCGAATTGAAGGATACCAAGGCTAAATTCTGAAAAGGGAGCGCGTAATATGGCATTTTTTTAATGCGACGAATGCACAAACAAGTCGCAAGATGGTTTAACATATTGTGTTTCTCGACTCTGTGTCTTGATCGACGCGTTAGAGTTCCGCGAACATCTATTGAACGGTCACGCTCAAGTAGATCTCATTTAACGCCTATAAAGCATGATAATTCTCCACGTTAACGTCATGCACGTTTCAGGTTTGTGACGTTGGGATCGATGTTCTGTCGAGTAGTCTGTTACTGTGGTGTTCAAATAAGTATTTTTGGGGTAACTGTTGTTTTTGTCATTTACGTTTGAAATAGACACACTGCTTGGAAAATTGAGCTCGTAGATAAGTCATTTTCGAATACGGAGAAGTGAAAAACAAGCCGCCTGACGTTTTAACGTCTTTCATTGCACGATCTGGCATCTTTGTCGACGAGTTAGAGTTAGAGAAACATTTTCCAATCGTCCAAAGTCAGATAGCCCTCGCGTAACGCTTGTGATACAAGAAGCCGTCTTACGTTAACGTCATTTGCGTTTCTGGTTTGAAACGTTGAAATCAACGTCGCGTTTATTATTCAATAATTGTGGTCACCAAATAAGCCGTTTTACGATGTCTTTTGTCGTCGCAAGAAAAGTTTGAACCACGTGCTACAGATTTTCAAATAAAAATTCTGATACCGCTCTGTTTAAATGTGCCGTTTTTCTAAACTGTAACAATTTGATTATTTCTTTATCATCATTTTTCAACAACAGATAATCAAATTTACAGAGGGAAATAAGTTTTTGTAATTTCAAATCAGGTTTACTGAATAATCGGACATTTATTAGGACTGGGGCGTTTCTTTTGGACGTCAGTATAGGATTTGTGTAAAATATGGCATAGAAAATATTGAGACAAAAGGAGAAACTGCTGGTTATCAGCAGTTTCCTCTTTTGTCTCAATGTTTTCCCAAAGCCTTTTCTATAATGGACGTCAAAACCAGGTCTTGTTTTGGAAAGGGTTAAGTTAGAATACCATTATGTGGCCTTTTTGAGATTCAGGAAACATCGGTTTTTTTTCGAGCGGCGTCGTTACGTATCCGAACTTATTCGGTCACGGTCGTACACATTCGGCGGTGGAAAGTTCCACCACCAAATTTTTTCGACGTCGCCCGAAATAATCCCGACGTCGCGCTAATCTCATAAGGGATAGACTACCTTATGTAAGTGCAAATAAAAAAGCATCCATTAGAAATAGTTTTGCCCGTTCTTATTAATTTTGCCGCTTTACTTTTAAAATTTATTGGAGAAGTAAGTGTATAATATTTTTCGAAGCGAATCAATTTAATGATATATTAGGATGCAAATTTAACAACATAAGTGATTCGTATCTAATGTAAAATGCATTTTAAGGTGCATTATCTGTCTATAATCTTGAATGTTACATGCATCGTTATATTTTAAATTTATAAGTACATAAGGGTTATGTATTACTGAAAGGGTTTCGAACATGTTTTTGCATAAATCATAATAATTGGGAAAGAAGAATCACGTATAGAAGAAAATTGTGATGATAATAATAATAATTTGAAAAATATTAATAATAATAATTCAAATATTTTAATTGGAATAGACATGTTGTTCACAAATAATGTAAAATATCCCAAAACCTGTTATAATTGTCTTACCTGGACACACAAGATTTTACTTTGAAAATCGCAAGAATCGACATACGAGACTTTGCATTTACACCGACGATAAGAAGTTTAGTCACTTTAATCATTTCAATAAAAACATTAAAACTTTTGATTTCCTTGACTTACAATAGTTTTGTAGTACAAACGTTTTATTTTGTGCACAATATGTTTGTGTAGAACTATTGTAACTGCATTTTGTAAAATTTTACAGCAGATGTCAATCAAAATAGTGGTGTCTCGAAATGATCTCCAATCGGAGATACAGAAAAGAGGGAGTAATGACTTTTTGATAATAATGCAAAATATATTTTGATATTCATCAAACCACATATTGTAGGTACTCATTAGAATCGTCTCATGGAGACGATTCAATAAGTACCAACAACTTAAATAATAAATTCAATATGTCTTTACCCTCTCTTTTTCTGAACATTACCTTGTTCTGAAAATTTGTTTCCGAGAAAGATAGGACTCTTTGTAAAATATTACACTGAGCATACATGTACTGATGCAAAAGGATATCAACATTTCTTCTTAAGTTATTCCACCCAACATTAAATACCAAACCTTTGGTGCAACTTCGAGCGTCATCCATGACGACAAAAACTGGCTAGGGTATCCGTTGACAATATCTGTTGCCACGTAACTACCGTCAATTTCCGTGGTCATACAGAACGCTCAAAGTTGTAACTATACACGAAGTGTTTGGTATCTAATGATGGATGAAATACCTTAAGCCTGTTTAAGTTTCGTCATACCTTCTAGATAATTTTTCATTACCGCCCTGGGTGGAAAAGACGGGATCAGTTTCTTGAAATGGTGTTCAAACGTGTAGTCTGGGTATTCGTGACATTCTTTTGGACCGTTAGACCATAAATATTTGTACATTCCATTATGATTTAACTCTCCATATTGGTCAGTTCCTGCAATCATAAGCAAAAATATCATTTTTGTAAAGAAAAATAGTACACACTTCGGAAATATAATGTGAAAATTACTCGGGCGAAGTTCCACCGCCGAATGTTTACGACGTCGCCCGAATAGGTTTGGATACGTAACGCCGTCCCACGAACAATTCCGACGTCGCGTCAATCTCATTAGCACTTGGTGGACTAGCTTAATTTAAAAAAAGACGTTAACGCTAAAATCATTTTCGGTCTTGAAGCCTACAAGAGGTATTTTGCCTAACAAAATCGGTTTTGGTCGTATTGCTCTAATTCTCTAGATTTTATGAATGAGGTGTAAGGTATTCCAGTCATTATTATATACCACACACTTCTTGCAACTTCGGCGTCAATCGTGGAAACGGACATTGATGAGATCCGGCTACCCTCTTCAATTTCCGCTGTCGCGGAAAACGGCGAAGTTATTGTCGAAACTGCACGAAGGGTTTGATATCTACTGATGGATGGAGTTACCAAACTCCATTTTAGCTCACCATGAGCACGAAAGTGTGATACCGCTGTGTCACGTGATCATCGTCCGTCAATATGTGCCTTGTGTGCACTCTAGAGGCCATAGTTTTTGTCCAATAAACTTTATATTGGATCAGAATGATTGTCTTGATAACTTCTTGGCCGAATTCGAAATTGGGTCATCTGGAGTCAAACACTAGGTCACTAGGTCAAATTTTAGCAAAACCTTGTGTGCACTCTTGATGCCAAATCTGCCCAATCAATCTGAAAATTGTTCAGAATGATTATTTTGATCAAATCTTAAACAAGTTCAAAATTGAGTCGTATGGGAGTCGTAAACAAGGTCACGTGGTCAAATCTTAGAAAAACCTTGTGTATACTCTAGAGGCCACAGTGTTTGCCTAATCAACCTTAAATTCAGTCATTTTTGGTCATAAACTAGGTCACAGAATCAAATCTTGAAATTTGTCAGAATGATTGTTTTCACGTTTACTCTTACAACCATGAAATTGTGTCATCTGGGGGCAATTAACGAGGTCACGGCATCCAATCTTAGAAAAAACCTTGTGTGCACTCAAGAGGCCACAATTCTTTTCCAATTAATCTGAAATTCAATCGGTATGATTGTTTTGATGAAATATCACGCAGAAATCGGAACTATGTCAACTATGTCACTAGGTAAATTTTTGCAAAAAAGTGTACACTTTGGAGGCCACATTTTATGCACAATCAACCTCAGATGATCATCTACATAAAAAATTACTAAAGTAAGAAATTCTGGGATCAAGAACTAGGTCATGGGGTCAAATCGTAGTTCTCAAAGCCTTGCGTGCCCTGTAGAGACCACAGTTTTTATCCATTTAACATGAAATTTGCTCAGATTGATTCTTTCTATGAAATATCGACGCTTTTAAGATCGGATAAGCTGGGGTAAAAACCAGGTCACATGATGAAATATTAGAAAAAAAACTTATGTGTATCTAAAAAGCCATATTTTATGCCCTATCCTCGTTGCTGAGAATTTTTGTTAGCATCATATCTCGGATAAATTGGTCACATGACATCTTGAACTAGGAATCTATGTCAAATCTAAGTAAAACTGTGTGCCTGCAGAGGTTGTAGCTACATCATATATAGAAAGCTATTATCTCATGTGAGCGCTTCAGGGCCAAATACCCTCTTGTTTACAGTTTTTATACGCCCGAAGAGTCGTATGATGTTATGGCCCTGGTCGTCCGTCCATCTTTCGGTCCGTCCGTCCGTCTGTCCACAATTTCTTGTATGCTCAACTCCTACAGTTTCAACCAGAACACAATCAGACTTGCCACAGTGAATCTCGATTATGTCTAGTTGTGTAAACCACTTATTGAATTCATATAACTCTTTTCGTTCTTGAATGATCTTCCCTTGAATAAAAAATGTCCATTTTCTTGTGTGAGCAACTCCTTATATACAGTTTCAACTAGAATTTGATTAAACTTGTCACAATGAATGCCCATGGTGTTTAGTTGTGTACACTACTTGCGGAATTCAAATTTATAACTCTTTTCGTTCTTCAATTAACTGCCCATGAATGAAAAAAAATGCCCATTTTCGTGTGTGTGCAACTCCTCCTACATAGTTTAGACCGGAATTTGATCAATCTTGCCACAATGAATCTCTGTGGTGTTAAGTTGTGCACATCTTTTTACTTGTTAAATCATCTGCCCTTGAATAAAAAAAACGCCACTTTTCTTGTGACTGCCACAGTATTAACCAAAATCTTATCAAAGTTGCCATAATGAATGTTCTTGGTGTGTACTTGTGCATTGCAATATTAAAATAACATTTGGCATTTTTGAATTATCTGCCCCTGAAATGAAACAATGGCCAATTTAAAATTGTTGTTTAATCTAGCGCAACACACTTCAAATCAATCAACATATAGATTCATGAATCTCACGTCAAAGTGAATCGCCTTTACAACCCAGTGCATTCAAAATTATGCTGAATATAATTATTATATATTTATTTTATAATTTGTATTTTATGAATGCTTAAGCAGCAATTTGTATTCCTCTTAACCCATTACTGCATAATGACTCTTTTTGACTCCCTACCAGATAATTACTTCGGAAAACATCATCATGGAAAATGAAGAAATTGCTCATGACAAGCAATTTCTTCATTTACCACGATGTTTTCCAAAAAGACCAACAAATTTTAAATTTCATTTCATTGAATTTATCGTCTGCAACATTTTTGAATTTGAACCAGACTAAAATTTTGCCGTTTGGTAATGGGTTAAGTTTTATGTGACGAAGTGAAATCTACTTTGAATTTAAAGGGGAAAACACAAGATTTGTACGAAGAAAACCAGAAAAGAAAAGTAAATTTGTTAAAGACGGCAAAAATGAAGAATAGTCCACATTGACAAATTATTTTGTTGCATAAGACATGTTAGCTAATAACAAGAAACAAACAACGTTTTTTTTAAAAAAGAGAATTAAGAATTAATTGAGAATTAAACAGAAAATGATAACTATTAGCATTCTTATCCATTTTTAGCTCACCTGAACATGCAGCGTTCGAGGTAAGGTATTGTGATCGGTTTGTTGTCTGGCATCCGTCTGTCCGTCTCCACGTCAACTTTTTACAAAAAATCCTCCCCTAAAGTAGTTGACAGAATTCAACCAAATTTCATACATACATGTATCATCTGTTGGCCATCCTTATACAAATACTTCAAAGACTTCGAATCTGGGCCAGAATGGGGTCAAAAAGTAGGTCACTATGTAAAATCCTTTTACTCTAGGGGTCATATTTTTTAGCATAATCATTATGACAATTGGCCCGAATGTTTGTCTTGATGATGTAAAGGTCATGTAAAAAAGTTGGTCATGCTTGGTAAAAAACTAGGTCACTAATTGAAATATCCTAAAATTCCTTTTTTTTACTCTGGAAGTTTCAATTACCACCCAAGCTCTGTTGAAATTGTCCTGAAAATTTGTCCTGATGATATTAAGGTCATATTAAGAAGTGGGTCTTGCTAGGTAATTAACTAGGTCACAAGGTCAAATATTATGGAATCCTTCCTTTAAATCTGCAAGTGCCAATTTTTGTTTTAACTTTGTTAAAATTGTCCAAATGTTTATCTCGATGATATCTGGATCATGCAAGGTCAAAAGCTAGGTCACAATGTCAAATCCTGTTTTTGCTCTTAGAAAACCAAAATATTTGCCAAATCATTGTAAAGATTATTCGGAATGTTTATCTTGATGATATTTGGGTAATGTAAAAAGTGGGTTATCTGAGGTTAAAAACTAGGTCACTAGGTCAGATCTTGTTTTTGCTCTAAGAACCCAATCATTGCGAACATTGTTCCGAATGTTTATCTCGATGATATCTAGACCATGTAAAAAAGTATGCCATGCGAGGTCAAGAACTAGGTCACGTGGTCAGAATTTATTTTTGCTCCAAGAACCTGATGATATTTGAATCGTTATGTAAATTATTCAGAGTGTTTATCTTGAAGATATCTTTGTCATGTAAAATGTGCGTCTTGTTCTGCATGTAGTATATCTCAACCGTCTCTCAGGTGAGCGATGCAGGGCCATCTTTGCCCTCTTGTTTCATTACTTTCCAGATGTTTGCCTGGTGGTTAAACCTCCAAAACTAGAGCTCTTTTTGGCGCCCCTTTTAAAAGAAGCTTAGGAATGCATTTATGCAAAAGATGGAATTTCTGATGACCTTTCCTTCTTTTACCTCATTATACCCCCACCTACGATGTAGAGGGGGTTATATTGGTTTCACCGTGTCTGTCTGTCTGTCCATCCGGGCGTCCATCCGTCCGTCCGTAGACTTTTTTGTTTCCGTGCTCTAACTCGAGAACCGTTTGACCTAGGATCATGAAACCTAATACAGTTATTGCCCATGGCACAAGCAGGTGCCCTATTGTATTTTGGTCATGAAAGTAAAAGGTCAATGTCAAAATTGGACTTTGTTTAAAATCCGTTTTTGTGCTCTAAGTCAAGTACCATTTGACCTTGGACCACGAACCTTTACACTAGTATTGCCCATGACCTCAGGAGGTACCCTATTGTTTGGGGTCAAAGGTCAAGGTCACAATTGGACTTGAAAATCCGTTTCTGTGCTCTAGGTAAAGAACCGTTTGACACAAGACCATAAAACTGTACACAGTTGTTGCCCATGACCCAAGGAGGTGCCCTATTGTGTTGGGGTCATGAAGGTCCATGATCAAGGTCACAATTGGACTTCGTTTAAAATCCGTTTATGTGTTCTAAGTTTAGAACCGTTCGACCTAGGACCATAAAACTTTACACGCTTATTGCCCATGACCCAAGCAGGTGCCCAATTGTTTTGGGGTCATGAAGGTCAATAGTCAAGGTCACAATTGGACTTTGTTTAAAATCCATTTCTGTGCTCTAAGACAAGAACTGTTCAATCTAAGACCACCAAACTTTAAATACACAGTTGTTGCCCATGACTCAAGGAGGTGCCCTACTATTTTGTGGTCATATAGGTCAATGATCATGGTCACAATTGGACTTTGTTTAAAATCCGTTTCCCTTCTCTAAGTCAAGAACCATTTGACCTATAACCATAAAACATACACAGTTGTTGCCCATGATCCAAGGAGGTGTTCTATTGTTTTTGGGCCATGAAGGTCAAAGGTCAAGGTCACAATTGAACTTTGTTTAAAATCTGTTTCTGTGCTCTAGGTCAAGAATCGTTTGACCTATAGCACTGTTTCAGTGACAACGCGGTAGGGGGGTATTTGTCCGCTTTGCGACAGTTCTAGTTTTTTTTAGGTCACCTGACCGAAGGTCATGGTGACCTATTGCGACCGTGTTTCGTCCGTCGTCGTGCGCCGTGCGCCATGCGTTAACTTTTAACATTTTCGACTTCTTCTTGAGAACCATAGGACGGATTTCAACCAAACTTGGCAGGAGACATCCCCATGGTAAGCCGCTCCAGATTTGTACAAATCATGGAGTTACCTCCCTTTCGGGCCCCATAAGGGGCCAAAAAGGGGTAAAATAGGGTACATCTTAAAAAATCTTCTCATGAACCGGCTGTTGGATTGGATTCACATTTGGTATTTAGAGTCTTTAGGGCAAGGACAACAAAGTTTGTACAAGAGAAAAAAATCTGTCCAGAAATGGCCGTGATGGGGATGGGGGATGGGAAGGGGGGGGGGGGTCGAGTTATTAGTTAACTTAACATTTTCGACTTCTTTTTGAGAACCATTGGACAGATTACAACCAAACTTGGCAGGGAGCATCCCCATGGGAAGCCGCTTCAGATTTGTACGAATCATGGAGTTATCTCCCTTTGGGGCCCCATAAGGGACCAAAAGGGGTTAATTAGGGTACATCTTAAAAAATCTTTTTCTCATGAACCAGCTGTTGGATTGGATTCTTATTTGGTATTTAGAGTCTTTAGGGCAAGGACAACAAAGTCTGTACATGAGAAAAAAATCCGTTCAGAAATGGCCGTGCTGGGGAGGGGGGATGGGAGGGGGTGTGTCGCATTATTAGTTAACTTAACATTTTCGACTTCTTATTAAGAACCATTGGACGGATTTCAACCAAACTTGGCAGGAAGCATTCTAATAGGAAGCCGCTTCAGATTTTGTACAAATCATGGAGTTATCTCTCTTTGGGGTCCCATAAAGGGGGTAAATTGGGTACATCTTAAATAATCTTCTACTCATGAACCGGCTGTTGCATTGGATACACATTTGGAAGTTAAAGTCTTTAGGGCAAGGACTATAAATTTTGTACAAGAGAAAATGGCTGTGCTGGGGATGGGGGATGGGAGGGGTTCGCGTTGTAACTTAACTTTGAACATTTTCTACTTCTTTTTGAGAACCATTTGACAGATTTCTACCAAGCTTGGCAGAAAGTATCCCAATGGGAAGCCGCTTCAGATTTTTACAAGTCATCGAGTTATCTCCCTTTGGGGCCCCAAAAGGGGGTAAATACGGTACATATTAAGAAATGTTCTATTGTTGGATTGAATTCACATTCGGTATTTGAGTCTTTAAATAAGTTTGTACAAGAGAAAAAAAGACTGTCAAGAAATGATGGTACTTGGGGGTTGCGCTATTAGTTAACTTTTAACATTTTCCATAACTGTTTCTGCTCATTTGATTCAGGTGACCGATAAGGCCCTCTGGGCCTCTTGTTTCTATACTATGTCCTAAACAAATGCAATTTCTTATCAATATCCACTGTAGCTGATTTTCAATTGAAATGACCTAAAATTTTACCGTTTAACCTATTACCACACGATGACCCCTTTTGCCTCCTCATAAGATAATGACCTTGGAATACATTATGGAAAAGGAAGAAATTGCTTGTGACAAGCAATTTCTTCATTTACCACAGCATATTCTACCCCAAAATAGAAAAAAATCACATTTTTTTGCTTGAAATGGTCCTTTGGTAATGGGTTAAGAAATTGTAAGAGAACAAGACAGTTTTGGACAGTTTTCGTCCTGAGCCTTGAACATAACTTAATATTCACTTTAGGTATTCCACCACTTTTGAGATTCAGGCGACGTCGCCCTTTTAGTTTCGGATATGAAACGAATGTTAACGACTTCGCATAAATAATTCCGACGTTGCGTGAATCTTACTAGGGGTGGACTGCCGTAAGAATCATGTGTCGCATATCGGTCCTGCAGGTCCAGTCTAGAGTTGTGTCCTTTGTGCACGATTTGATTGAATCATATAATTAAAAATGTGTCAATCAATCAAATTATAATAAGTAAAAGATTCAAATAAACCTGTTCTCCATGAGAAATTCCACAATCCTCCCCACGTGTCCTGCTTCTCGTACAAAACAAACTCCGGGCTCGAGTCCATTTTAGCAAACTGGTAGGCCGCGGACATTCCACTAGGTCCTGCGCCGATGATGCAAACTCGAGTTTTGGCCGACATGCTGAAATTTGCTCGCGCTTGATGCAGTATGATGTGAATCCAACTTATCTGGAATTTAACCATACAAACGTTTTAATTCGCGAAGTTTCGTCTTTTAGAAAGAGGCCCATTACCAAACAACACATTTTAGACTGGTCCAAATTTAAACATATTGCAGAAAACAATTTAAAATGAATGAAAACTAATTTTTGTTGTCTTTTGGGTAGAAAACATTGTGGGTTATGAAGAAATTGCTTGTCACAAGCAATTCTTCATTTTCCACGATGTTTTCAAAGCCATTGTCTTACGAAGAGTCAAACAGATTTATTGAGTGGTAATGGGTATATATAGTAAATTATTCTGGAAAAAAATGCATAGGACAAGTTTTTTTTTGTTTTTTTTTTTTAAAATACTGTCCGATTTTGGCAATTTAATTGAATTTTAACATGTTCAGCATACTTGTTAGCTCCACTGGCCTTTCAGGCCAGCGAGCTATTGTCATGGCGCTGTGTCCGTCGTGCGTGCGTGCGTGCGTGCGTGCGTGCGTGCGTCCGGTCGTCAACTTTTTTCTTTAAAAATCTTCTTCTCAGAAAGTACTGGATGGATTTCAACCAAACTTCACAGGAATGATCCTAAGGTGACCCTCTTTCAGATTCCTTCAATTGATTTTGATTGAACCAGAAAGTTTGGAGTTATCTGCCCTTGCATGTCAAAAATGACATTTTCACCCTAACAACTTTGACTATTGACAAATGATGACAAAACTTGTGCAGAATGTTGGTGACTGTTAGATCTTGATAGTGTGTATATTTCAGCTTGATCCTAATTTTACTTCCTGAGTTATGTGCTCATTTATATGGATAATGATATGAAGCTAATGCTAAAAAATGAGTAAAGTGTGAAATGGGTGAAAAGGTTAAAGGTTAGTGAGGGTCACTCTTGGTTAGTGAGGCCGGGTCACTAGTTAGTGGTGTACTTGGAAGGGAGAGTGTCTCTAAAGGTTGTTGGTCACAGTGCAGGCAAAATTTGTTTGAAGATATTTGTGTCAATATTAAGCAAATGTGATATAAGTTGAAATAGCTATAGATGAAATAAAAAAAAACACACATGGGACATGAACACATCTTTGTGAAAAGTGTTTGATTGTTCATTGAAAGTTTTTATGGATGATTAAGCTGTGTTGTTGTAAGTTGATAGATTCTATACTTTTCCTCTTTGCATGCACAGTGTGGTTTCTTCACAGACATACTTTTAACTCTTTCCCAAAGACCTAGTTTTGATGCCCCCTTTAGAAAACACTTTGATAAATTTGAGTCAAAAGAAGAAATTGCTGATAATCAGCATTTTCTCCCTTTTACTCAATGTTTTCTCATCTACATTGTACAATTTACTTGACCCTTTCCCAAACAGAGAAATTTTATGATGGGTCAGTTTGAAAGCTGTTGCTAAAGACAAAAGGTATATTGCTAAAAAAATGAATTGTGTACAAAATAGCTAAAAAAAAATGAGGCAAAAAGAAAAAGTGCTGATTATCAGCACTTTCTCCTTTTACCTTAATGTTTTCCAAAACCTAATCTTTTAAGAACGTCAAAGACAGGTCTTGTTTTGGAAAGGGTTAAGCCACACAATTTTTTTAAGGTGGTACACAATAAGAAAGCTGCTGCACTTGTTGATACAGATAAAACTTATGTATCAAAAAGCACAGAAATTTTTTAAGCAAAAAAAGATATTCGAGAGCGTAGTGCAAAACTATTGTAACTACATTTTCTAAAATTTTATAGGAGAGGGAAAAAACAAAAAACTTTCTCAACAATTTTCTAAATGGCAAAAAATTAGATTCAAAACGCTGCTCCTGAAGACAAATTGAATTTGAAGACCGGATTTGTTTATGATATCATCAAGAAAATATTGAGGTCAAAGGACAAACTGCTGATCATCAGCATTTTCTCCTGTTGCCTCAATGTTCTTTTAAGCCTACTCTATCAGGAACGTCAAAAGCAGGTCTTGTTTGGGAAAGGGTTAAAGTAAGGGAACTTAACCCATTACCTCACAGCACTAGTTAGCCCTTTCCCAAACAAGACCTTTTTGACTCCTAACAAGATAAAGATCTTTGGAAAACATCGTGGAAATTGAAGAAATTGCTTGTGACAAGCGATTTCTTCATTTCCCACGATGTTTTCTACCCAAAAAGTTGTGAAATTTTTATATCTAATTACATTGAAATTGTCGTCTGCAACTTCTTTCAAGTTGGACAAGCCTTTTTTTGTTGCGTAATGGGTAAAGTTAAAGAGATTAAATACTCTTTGAATTTTGAATATCTTTTTAATTATACAGATTCAAATCCCAATATTAGAACGCATGATGTATTCCTCCCTAAAGATTCAGAAAATACAAAATTTTAAATTTCTGAAAAATGTGTAGGTACAATAGTTTTGCGCTGATTCCTCTAAATACTGGTTATCAGCATTTTTTTTTTGTCTCAATGTTTTAGGGACATCAAAAGCTGGCCTTGTTTGGGAAAGAGCTTTATTGTTCAAAATTATAAAGTAAGACTGTTATCAGTAACAAAAAGCTCAATAGATATCGAAATTGGTAAGTTGCATGAAAAATAATAAATAGATCAGCCTCAAAATTATAGATTCAATTGAGTTGGAGCTGTTAACAAAATGACTGATGTCAAAATAACAGATTCTGAGTGTAATTATGTTGAAAGTATTAAGTGGAAAGGAGAATTTGCTTAACTTTTTCTTCTTTTCTTTCAATGTTTTCATAAAGTGTTTCAATGTTGACGTCAAAACCATTTCAAAAATTGATTTAATTTATTTGATTCATCTATAATGGTCTTCATCTTGTTTGGAATTGGATTTAAGACACACATGAAGTGTAAAAAAAGAACTGAACTGATTAAAGGGTTATAGTTGTAAATTCCCTCTACTGGGAATCACACCAAATACCAGCAATTGGGGGGAGAAATCTTACATAATGTTATATAATACAACTACTGCCATCTTCTGCAGGTGTCAGCTGTGGCCTTTAGTTTTGACCGGTGTAATTTTCATGACCTTCAGAGGAAACATGTTATTCTTTTATTGGATTTAATATTAAAAGAAATTCAGGCCTGTGGAGCGACTCAAGACCTTCAGGTCTTTCTAGTTTTTAAAGAACTGAAATTGTTGCAGCCGCGAAGTTTAAACAGTTTAATATTTCCGCTTTAAAATGAAAATCTCGTAACTGCAGCTCAAAACAAGCTGCAGTTACGAGGTTTGTGTTCAAATGCATCGAATTTCTTGTTAAATTCATTTGTTAAAACTGTGTTTATGGTACTTTTCAACTGATTTTGAAAAGACTTCTTTTAAAATGCAAAAAAACTGTTTTTTTCTATGCATATGAAAATATGTTCAACAGTGCTTTTTGTTTGCTAACGAGAAGAGAAAATTCAAATCATTTTAAACTGACGATTTTTGGTCGTCATAGGACATTTCTGTAGACAAAGTTTTTTTTTTATTATTTTTTTTAATTTTTAAATTATTCCATTATATCAGTGTTTCTTTCTTTCAAGAAAAGTTGAAAAGTGAAAGAAATATATTATATTGGCCTTTAAAACCCCAATATTTATTTTTTTCCGCCATTTTCTTAAAATCTCGCCACAATTTTTCTTTTATTTTTGATAGATATCGCATTTGATATTGAGTAAAATCATTCACATTTCACTTTACTTTCTATCACGAAGTAAAAACTTTGTATAAAAATGGTTAAAATTTGACTATTCACTTTTTTATATTGCACTTTAAATTACAGTGTTACATTTCAACATCACTTTTTTGTTCGAAGTTTTATGTTCAAAATGCTTATACAGAAATGAAAATTAAATTGAACGTATCATAGGCATTTTTGTCTTCTTTGAAATGATATATGATATAAGATACTTAACTATTTATTAGCTTAAGGAAAATATATAAATTTACTTAAAGCTCACGACAACGCTAAACACCAAATTAGTTCCAACTTTTGACTGTACGTTTGTATCTTCAACGAAATTAGCAAGCTATTCGGTCGACAAAAGAAAACTTGTCAAAATTTAATTGAAGGATTTGAATAATTGATATTGCATGTGCATATGCATGAAATGCATATGTGACCCGTCAGGCTAAAAGGGACCTTATCCGAACTCTAAAAATCCAAATTTTGGCAAACTTCGCAGAGTCAGCACCCGTCAACCAGATACTGTATGTAAAAAATGCACATTTTGTAAGATAGGGAAAATGTTCCAGATTTAAAAAAATACATACAAGTGAAAAGTGTCGGCCCTAGTCTGGCTGCGCGGATTGTTTCATAGATCCATAATCGACTTTTTTCCGTTTTTAGCTCACTCGAACAGGAAGTGCTCAAAGTCTGCTATTGTTGCCACATACTGTCTGTCGTCCGTCGTCTATCTGTCCGTCCATATATCCACAATTTGTTGTTTTACACTCTCACTGGTGGTGAACTCGGCCAAAGCGTGGGACGTTTTTTCGCGATCATAGTTTTCCGTCGGTGTTGTTATAAAATATCGTAACTGCGGCTTCGATAAAGCCGTAGTTACGAGATTTTATAACAGCACAGATGGTTTGTCAATACATATCGGTAAACGCGGTCTATTTTTAGAACAAATTCATTGTTATTAGAAAAACTATCCAATCAGATATTTGATCTCACATTAAAACGCAAAAATATCTGTACCTTGTTGTAGCGAAAAACGTCCCTTGCTTTGGCCGAGTTCACCACCAGTGACTCTAGCATCCACAAATGCTAAGCTTTTCTGGACAAAACTATGTTAGAATATGTATTGGTTTTCGTCCTTGTTGGAGTGTGAATTTAGAGCTTTTTGAACTTTTTTGGTGTTGCGCTTTAAATTCAATAAAACAGTGGAAACCTTTCGCCAAAATCATTTGGAAATTTGCTTAAAAATTCACAAAGCTAATTTCATGAAAATCCAATCACCACTGAAAAATATATTTGTTTTTAAAGTAGCCGGTTAGAGGGTTTGACTAGTATAATTCTTTTGCCAATGATATAATTTAAATATTTTTTTCTCTGTCTAAAGTACGAGTTATTGCCAGCTGAAAAATGATGTTAACATGGATGGTCATCGATCTTGTTTGGATTTCATCGGCATTTGTTTGGTATACCCCTACAGGTTATTTAGGGACAATTTCTTGCCCTGTCAAAGGCCACGAAAATACTAAGCAAATGCTAAATGACATATGCATAATATTGAAGATGGCTTTGAATTTATCAAAAACAGAAAATCTAAAATGAGTGATGTTAAGTATGCGTTAATGTTAAAAACAACATATTGACACATTTGATTAGATCAACGAAGCACTTTGTGTCGAAATTTACACATTTTGTAACATATGTTAAGTTCTACATAATAGAATTTGATTAGACTTACTCGATTAATTGAGCAATATGTCCTTGTAATACTTCAAAAAGAAAATGTATAAGTCATCGCACTTATAAGTGAATTACGGCATTTTCTATCATTTACTTTTGAATAAAATGACGCAAAACAGTGGTATTTGAAAACACACTTACACCTATCTTGCTCTAAATAACTGATTTCCATCTCAAGAAAAGCAGTTTTACTGAACAAATGGGCTCTAATTGTCGAAAGTGCGAAACATTGAAGTTTCCACAGTAACGACCAAGTTAGTCTGGTTCCCGTACCTGAAATCTACTACGGAGTTAGCTCTTTTACAACGTATTGTATCAGAGGCGGGAACCAGACTACGACCAAGTGTTGCGAATAACAGGTGCATCGTCCCTTAAATTCAAAAGATTTGCGTGTCACCTTAAAATTGTTCCTTATTGTGTTTAATGATCATTTAGATGCAGAAATTTGCATGTCGATTTGATAAAGTTTTCATTTTTGTGTTTTATGAGCCTTTAAATGCAGAGATGTGCATGTTAATTATAAAGTTTTCGTTTTTGTGTTTAATGAGCCTTTGAATGCAGAAATGTGCATGTCGATTTTAAAGCTATCCTTGTTTATGTAGAACTATACGAAGTCTATGTTATTGGGAAATAGTCTTCAACACCTTCAGTTTTTGGGAGGATTTGTTGGTTGTCCGTTTGAGAAGGGCCCTTACCTGAGGCGCGTTATTTAGAACGAGATTTCTTGAGACTTTTTCAGATGTTTTATTAGGATAAAGCTTTCTTTAGAGCAAGATCTTTAAGACGTTCAATTGGAGGCGCCATCACCCAATACGTCGTGCGGAACCTCTCGGTTATTTCTATAGAAACAATTGAAGAGAGAATTGGCCGAGTTGTTCCGAATGCTCCATGGTAATGCTCCATACTTCATACAAATAACGTCACCATGACGTCATTTGTATGATGTAGGCTATAGAGTATTTGGACTACCTCGGTCAGAATCTAGTTCTTTCAAACGTTTTATCTAAAATATATTGAGAAATCTTTAAAAAAATCTCGCGCCTCTGCATTTTCTGTATAACACTACTGTTTGGAACCTAACGATCGTGCCACAAATTGTGTAACTGCTTCGTAAGTCGACAGTTACGCCATTGTATCCCTGTATGTCAGGTTTCCACTTCCGATCGCATCAACTCGGTCACGATCGAGTACAGATCGAGTCTGGTTGACATGGGTAATCGGATGTGGTCGCTGATCGAGCTTGATCTGCATAGGTCGGGTTTCCAACTCGATTTATGTTCACGTAAAAATATTCGTGTGCGATCGAGTAGAAAAATTGGCCAATCAAGTATTAATCGGGTAGACGATCGACGTAATCGAGAATCAATTGTCCCTATAGATAGAGTGTGATACGGTTGACATTTCTTACCCAATTTGCACCCAACCTGCATTCGATCCCATCGACTCGTATTGTTTGATTTCCGACCACATCCCGATCAACTCGGTCTATGCTTCGTTTATTTACCGGATGAAATTGACTTTAGAGATCGGGATTGATCGATTAGAAATCGAGAAAAGGTAATTTAGCGATCGAGTTGATTTGATCGGCAGTGGGAACCTAGCATAAAACAATTCCCAGTGCATATTTATCAGACGTTTGTTTCTGCCTTGTTGAATTCAATAAATTCATTGTAAACTCGGATTTCAAGCTCGTGTTTTGTTTCAGAAATATCATTTGGATGATGAAACACCTCGCAAGTAAAAACAACAACAAAAACAGACCAATTTATCAATTTAAGTATTGTTCATGCAGTCAAATATTGGCGCATATTTTCGTTTCTTTTTCGTCATACATGTAGCATGCTAAACCATTCCCCTAACCTATTCCTAATTTTAATGTTCATTACATAGACATGTTTAATAAGCAAACAAAACATTCTCTTCATCTATGAACAGTTCCAACTCGAAAGCTGCTGCAGATTAATAAATTTGATATCCACTTTCAGATTTATGAAATCTTCCCGTACATGGCATACCCAAAGAAGAGAACACGACAGGGTATTTAGATCTCGTGGTTAATCTCAACTTTGTGGGGATCGAGCCAGGGAGAGGCTGGAGTAGTTCCAAACCCACCAGATCGCGGCACTGGGGATTAAACTAAAGATGGCCATTGTTCGGGGCGTTATGACAGGTAATTTTACAGCCAGTTCACCCATCAGACAGGACTAGTTTACATAGGCGTAGGAAGGGTGGGGCAGGGGGGGGGGGGGGCTGACCCCCCAATAATTAAAAAAAGGGGCCTGCTCCCTATGGCCCCCATAATACACCCATATTTCCATTTACTTTAACATTTGCCCCCCCCCCCCCCATTTTATGAACCTTCCTACGCCACTGGTTTTACTCTCTTAAGAACAGAACACATTCTCTCTTTATTCCATTATGATAGAATGGTGCTCTGTTCCCGCGGGGTCATTTCACGTCTAATCTCGGGGCATTGGCGTGATTTCGGTATCCAATCGTTTGCTATACACAACCAAACAATTCAAAAAGATCAATACAGTTTTTCATTGGCTGACGCTTCAAATTACCGGCTTCAGCTAAAAATAGAAGCGACGTAATGTATACGTAATCAAACAAGATAAAACTGAATGATTTGATTCGATCTACCACTGTTACCTACATAAAATATACAGTTAATCTGTTACAATAAATACAATTTCTTTTGTTGGTGATAGAGATCAATGTCTGATTTTGATCCTGCCACAATGCCTAGCTGTGTTTTCTGCTGGTGTGTGCATTCATTGACTGATCTAGGTGGGGCTCAGAGTCTTTACCCCCCGCCCCCCACCCTTTCAATGTCATAGTTTCAATAAAAAATGGTTGATTCAATTTTCTAAATGCATGATCATTCAATAAATGAGTATGGAAACATTATGGGAAAAGAAGACATTGCTTTGGAACTTTTTCTTCTTTTTCATAATGTTTTTTTTTACACAATCATTTCTTTCAAATTTAATAAAATGCTTTGGCTAGTGGGAACAGTAAATTGAAACTGATTGCAGAGGACAAGATAGATGTTGACAAATACTCAATTTATGTAGAGACAAACACGAGACGGGATGTCATCATTACCCGATCGGGTAAAGTCCAATGTGTAAACACAAAGGCCTACATGTGTACATGTCAGGCGATCGTCGTGTTTTCTCAAGCTTTTCCATTACAAAGCCAAAATGGGATATTGTTTGGGAAAATATTAAACAATTGCATAACTCCGAATAACAAGTTTCATACCGTAAAACGAACAGCTATGTTTGTTTTTTTATTCTGTCCATGACAACATTCAACTGTCAAATCGCGGGTCCCGGTGCATGATTCATCAGTTTAATCCAACAATGACACACTATCGCCGGTTAGCATTCGGCTCGGTAGTAAAATAAACATTGCATGATTGATTCTGTTCGAATATTTCATCAGTTTTGAAAAGAACGAAGGTAAAAATAAGAAAATAGCGTAACAGCAGTTGTCCTTCGTTTCACATGTTTTGTTTAGAATGTGGGACAACGTCATCGTCGATATCCGGTGGGCGTGGTTATCCCGTATTCGATTAATTTGATTGGTCAATAGTTACGGGTTGATTGACACGTCGGAAAGGTCCATTCAAATGTTACCGGCTTCAACCAAAAATAGAAGCGACGTAATGTATACGTAATGATCATGCAAGATAAAACTGAATGATTTTGATTCGATAATTCAAATGATGTGCTATAATTAGATTATGACGACCAAATAGGCTGTTGATGTACCAAAAACGGCAGAGGTCATATTTGATGGTTAATCAATAGAGCTCGGCATTGGAGAGTACACTGGTTTATGTCTCGCCTATTAGTATAATCTGTAAATTTTGACCTAAACCTGCAATGAGGAATCGTGATGCGGAATAATCTCTCTCCGACATATATTGACACGAGAAGCATGAGCAGAGTAGAGTACAAAGTCACAATGCTTATGGAAACTATCGACTCTGCTTGACAGTGTATGATTGCTGACAAGTATTGATTATTTCGTGCCAAAGTAACTCATTACATATTCGTCGGGTTCAGGTCAATATTTACAGACTATAAACCCGTAGATATTCCAAACCATACGACAAATAAGTTGAGGTATGAAGTGGGACATTGGTATATGACATTTGAGACCAATATGGATCCTGATCAGACTGCGTATACACGCAGCCTGATCAGGATCCATATTGTTCTCTTATGCTGTCTGTTTCGCTCGCACCTTGGGATTAGACCAAGGCCTAGGGACCACACTCGGGATGACCATTGTTGGAGACATCGTGACCTGTATGATAACTTGCGTTTGGAACAACCTATGTGGGGGAGCATTTGGAGGCTCGGTTAGGATATTGTACGTGGTAGTGCTATACACCCAAACACACTTCCAATTTGTTACTAAAAATAGTAACACTTTTTGATGCCAGATCGAGGCTCTGACCCAATTGAGAGCAAAGCATCCAACGTACAATGGAAATGAACGGAGGAAAGAAGAAGTTTAAGAGGAATCACACTCAGTTTTGTGATGATTCCTCTGTGAATCTCGACGGGATATCATTGACTGACTTCCAATTATGGTCTTTACTGGCTTTTAAGTCATTGTTGACCCTCCGAAAACGTAATATCGACGGATCTTTTGAGGACCTAGCCGCCAGGTTCAACTGTCATTTTCATGTATTTAACCCCCTTTCCCCAACAAAAAAATGTACGAAACATGCCATTTTCAGTGTGAAGATGACAATCTCAGTACCGAAAGGCTTATGAAGATAGATAATTCATTATGGTAGATCAATTTGATAATAAAAGCATTGCTCTTAAAGCACATTTCCCAAACGACAAATTATTTAGACTTTTCAAGTTTGACAGCGGCTTTTAAAACCCTTTTCTAAACGGCACCTGATTCAATTTGGAAGCTCTTGCAGACAACAGAATGGGCATCTTGAAAGTAGGATTTTTGTATGTGCAAGGGCGGAGCTAGAGGGGGAGGGGGGGTTCGGGATGTTCGCCCCCGCCCCCTGGAATAAGCCGAACCTGAATTGAATGTTGACTATAATCAAAGCGTCATAATTTAACATATTTAAGTCATCATTTGGGCGTGGACCTCCCCCTTCCTGGAAATTGGGATTGGATCCCCCTCCCGAAAAAATCCTGGATCCACCCTTGCGTGTGTACATAGAAGTATAGAAAACGTTGAGGCAAAAGGGGAAACTGCTGATTAAAAGTATTTCATTAATTTGTCTCTTGAAATGATTTTCGAAACAATCTCTATATAGCACAGTTAAGGGCGGATCTAGAAGGGGGGTCCGGACCTCGCCTTGAATTGGCCGAAAATCGAATTTTGACTATACAAAGTTAGTACAGTAGGCCTATACATGTATCGTTACACAATTCACAAATTTAAAGCCATCTTCCATCTTATGGGCTAGACCCCCCCCCCCCTGAAAAAATCCTGGATCCACCCTTGACAGTCAAAACATTAACATTTCTTGTTTGGTAAAGGTTTAAAACATTTTTCTTGTCATTTCTTTTTTAATTTAACACCTCTCAACATTTCAGCCATAAGTTTATTTATAATTGTCCACGCTCCGAGGCTGGGAATACATCCTGTGACCTGTCCATTATTGGCTCTAATCTAGAGCACAAACACATGCAAAATATTACCGCTCACACTTGGACAGTACTAAGGAGCTCACATGCTTCTGCAAAATTGATTTTATTTGGTTTTCAAAAGCAGTAGCTCATCCTGAACTTGCATGGTGGTAACGGGCGATGGAGACAGGGTACGAATGATTACAAGCCAAAAAATCTCTTTTTTTCAATCAAAGTTGCAAAAAAATTTCTGTAACTCAAAACTCTAATAATTAACGTAAATGACTGTATAAAATATTCTTAGTACTAAGGCAGAATAATTGAAAAATGCTCGCGTGAAAATAACGACTCGCTCAATGAATTATAGAGTAAAACGACCACGTGACCTTTTGTTTGCTCTCATGCACACACAGGTCACGGTTAAAAGTTCAAAGTGTGTTTGGGTGTATTGAGAGAAATATCAGGAATCCATGGTTAGGTGCTCCAGCCGCCACGATATGACCATTGTGGTTCAAATCTGGAAAACGTCCCTTAATTATTGCATAAAGACATATGTCTTTCAAGACCACACTGTGCCTAAGTACAGTCTGACCTGGACCCTAGTTACTCTCATATGGTTGCTGCAGACCATGACAAAGCTATTGGAGAACAACATGGTTCCTGATCAGACTGCTTGTACATGTAAACGCAGGCTAGTCTTGAACCATGTTGGGATCAAAAACATTAATGGACATTTTTCCAGATCCTAGCTCAAATGTATTTTAGAATGGTAAAAAAGAACGAAATCCTTGTGAAAGGTTAAAAAGAACAACCTCAGCTATGCCTCTAACGTAGAACCTTTCTGTTTAAAAGCCGCTACGCACCCACAAGAGCTAAACAGGCTTGTAAAGATGATATAGCATTTTAAACACGAAATCTAAAGTGCTCCAATACTTACGTATTCAACCCGTTTCCCCTGTTTTGAAATGAGATCTCCTGTGCAGACATTTAAATGAGCTAGGTCATTCCGCGGTCAAAATAAATTTATAATACAATGTGCATTGTATGCATACGTTAATGCTCTAAACAGCTGAACTTGACCGATTGTTTGACGACAAATTTTAAGACTAATCCAAATTATTATATGTTGCAAAATAACTTCAAGTGCATGAAGTTAAAAACTTCTTGGTCCTTTCGGATAGAAAAAAAAACATTGTGAATAGAAAAGAAATAGCTTGTCACAAGCAATTTTCTGTCACTTCCTACAATGAGTCATTGTATGGTTATGGATTTACTATGCGAATATGAGAACACCTCGTCATCAATTAATCCGAGTCTTCTCTGATGTAAATACGCTCTTTAATATTTTGATTTTTCGCTATTTACATCAGAGAGCGTTGTTCTTTGAAAACAGCGGAAAGTTCGGTAACGTTACAAGTAGTGAAGCTTTGGTTTTGTGTACCATATCGAATCACTCGGTAAAGCACTGTAGGGTATAGATCAATAAATCATTTTTGTCATACCTGACCAAAAATTTCATTTCAAATCGGCCTGCTGGAAGAGTACTATAACCTTTGGTTTTGAATGGAAGGTCAAGGTAAACAAAGGCTGGTCAGGTGAGGGTTGTTGTTGCAAAACATTGCCTATAAACCTTTTAGAAATACTTTTTGGTCGTAAACTTTCAACATGTATGACAATAAATGGTTCATTGGTCGATATCATCAGGGGTTTTAACGATAGCGTTTAAGATCGGACGGTGAACGATGCGCCACAATTTGTGGAGAACTTCTTGATTTTTTCCAAAGAGCAACGCTCTCTGATGTAAATAGCGAAAAATCAAAATATCAAAGAGCGTATTTACATCAGAGAAGACTCGGATTAGTCATCAATTAGCATTTCGAAATATTCTAGATGGCGCACAAGATAGCCGCAAAATGCACAATTTATTTCTTGTTTTGCAATATCAAAATCATTTACACTCATGTTTTTGCTTAGATTTGCGTTTTACGTGACTTGTGTCATTTCAATTTATTTAAATGTATGCAAACTATCACAAAATCTGTTTAAAATTATTTTTAAGATAAGTGCAAAAAGTATTACAGACAGACATGATGGATGATGAAATATAATAAGTGAATCATGCAGTGATGGCGTGCACAGGTAGACACCACCACGGCCGTTAAACTCTCATCTGAAGTGCATTTGCACTTCGCTATAAATCAGTTCCGCCACTTCCGCTACTACAGCTGCGACCGTAGTTTTGGGAATCTGAAGGTATGTACATGTAATTGAACTTTCTTATCATTTTCAACTTTTAAGTGCGGAAAATGCTTCAGTGAATATTTGGCCAAGAGCATTCATTTCGAAAGGGTTCACAGATTCGGTTCTACTAGTGAAAAAGCTAGACATATAGTGGCCAAGTTTAAGTATTTTAAGGACAGAGAATCAGTAAGGAAACAAAGAAAAACCCTGAGTAATACTGGCGTTTGTGTATTTGAGCAGTTTCCGTGGGCCATAGCGGAAAAGGGTTAACAGCTCGTGCCAAAAATGAAGGACGCGATCAAGGCCGGGCACAAAGCGTGGTAAGCTATGATAAACTGTACGTTTGCGATAAAGTTGTCGAAGACAGTGGTGGAAAATCATAGGAGCAGTGTGGGGAGCAGCTTAACTGTAACGGTCTTACCTGGGGGAAAACAAAAAAAAAAAAACAAACAAAAAACAAAGTTTTATTCAATTTCCAACTTTCTATGGTAGCCTATTATATTCTTAAATATGAATGTTTGTGTAATAGTACTTCAGATATTGATCTTCATGGTTATTCTAGCGTTAATCTTTATAGAAAATTTCAAAATAAGAAACCACGTCCAAACAATGGCGGAATAGTTTTTTTTTCTTATTTTAAGTCGCATCTAAAAGGAGTTTACAATACGCAGTCATTTTGATACTATTATCTGGTTACAAGTGTGATTTCTTTTTAATTACAATCAGATACATATATTTATGTGGAGTTTATATTTGGGAACACGGGAGAGTTGAAAGCCAAAGTGCTGTGCTTGCCAGAAGCTTCGACATAAACCGCCGACTTGAAACTCCATGATCACGGAGTACTGTGGAAAGTCGCTTGAATATGAATTAGTTCTTGGAAATGAGACTATATTTACTTCACTTTATTTTAACAAGTAGCCCGTATCTGCATAATACGTGGAAATAGGTCGTATTGGCAATTAATTTTGTTAGCTCCACTGGCCTTTCAGGCCAGCGGGCTATTGTCATGGCGGTGTGTCCGTCGTGCGTCCGTCCGTCCGTCCGTCCGTCCGTCCGTGCGTGCGTCCGTAAACTTTTTCTTTAAAAATCTTCTTCTCAAAAACTACTGGATGGATTTCAACCAAACTTCACAGGAATGATCCTTGGGTGACCCTCTCTCAGATTCCTTCAAAGAATATGGATTGAATCCGTATAACCTAAGTTATCTGCCCTTGAATGTCAAAAATAGCAGGTTTTGACTAGTTTTCTTCTAAAATCTACAAATATTGAACAATTAAGACAAAACTTTGACAGAATCATGCTGACTACAAGATCTTGCCTTGGTAAAATTTTCAGCTTGATCTGAATTTTACATCATGAGTTATGTGCCCTTGAAATTGACAAAATTGCCATTTTCAGCTGTATTTTGACTTTGTTTTCACTCTAGCAACTACAAATATTGACTAAACAAGACAAAACTTTGACAGAATAATACTGACTATAAGATCTTGCCTTGGTAAAATTTTCAGCTTGATCTGAATTTTACATCATGAGTTATGTGCCCTTGAAATTGCAAAAAATTGCCATTTTCGGCTCTATTTTGCTGGTTTTGACTTTATTTTTTACTATAAAATCTATAAATATTAACCAATCAAGACAAAACTTAGACAGAATATATATAAGCATTATATGCTGCCTGGGTGTAATTTTCAGCTTGATCGGAATCTTAAATCATGAGTTATGTGCCCTTGAATTTGACAAAATTGCCATTTTCGACTTTGTTTTCACTCTAACAACCACAAATGTTAACCAATCAAGATGATACTTGGAAAGAATCTTGTTGACAACAAGGTCTTGCTTATGTGTAATTTACTAATTTTCAACATAATCACACTGTTACAATTTGAGTTATGTGCCCTTGAAATTGACAAAAGGGGGTGTTCCATTTGTGCCCACGCACGGATTTTCTTGTAACTTTACACATAGAATGCCTCTGACCTATGAACTACAAAAATATATTTCTTTTACCCAAAGAGTGCATATAGGCCTATACGCGGCACCTTAAAATGTGCCCGATTTTCATCGGTACCCGTCTTACAAAAACTCATTGTTGGCTATCTAGCCTTGGTATTCATCCACATTTTTTAATCAAAATAGAAAGAGGAGTCCTCGTAGAAACTTTTGATACCAATATTGTTGATAAAAACATGCGCAAATAAATTTTCGGAAATTTTATTTAGTCAGAAATTGTCAGAAAAATAGCCCACAAAATTTCGAAACCTAAATTTCAATCAAAATTTTTTGTATGTTCCCGTCTTTGTCAACATATGAAATTGATAAGAAAGTTGGCCATATATGTCCCCTATTCGTATGCAAAATTTTGTGAAAATTTGAAACCGGTAAAGTTGTCAAATAATGAAAATTGTGATCAATGGCACCATAAAATGCTCCCAGTTTTTAATGGTACCCCTCTAGCAAAACCCTTATGTTGCCTACCTAGTTTTGATATTTGTACCCAATTTTTCATCAAAATAGCAAGAAGATACCTTTAAGAAAATTTTGAGACCAAAATTGTTGATACCAACAAGCACAAATAATTTCTCTGAAATTTATCCCGTCAGAAATCGTCTGAAAAATATCGAGAAATTTTCAAACCCTTTAGTTTAATCAATTATTTGTGTATGTTCCCGTCTTTGTCAACCTATGAAAATGATACAAAAGTTGACCGTACATGTCTCCAGTTCGTATGCAAAATTTTGTGAAAATTTGAAACTGGTAAAGTTGTCAAATAATGAAAATTGTGATCAATGGCACCTTAAAACGTTCCCAGTTTTCAATGGTATCCGTCCATCAAAAGCCCAATGTTGCCAACCTAGTTTTGATATTAGTCCCTAATTTCACATCAGAATAGCAAGAAGAGTCATTGCACAATATTTTGAGAACAATATTGTTGATACCAACATGCACATATGATTTTTATGCCCCCGATAGGGAGGCATCATAAATTTGACTTGTCCGTCCGTCCGTCCGTCTGTCCGTCTGTCTGTCCGTCTGTCCGTCTGTCTGTCCGTCTGTCCGTCATTCCGTCCAAAAACTTTAACATTGGCCATAACTTCCTTATTACTTAACATATTCGCTTCATACTTTACCACAACATTCCTTGGTACATTACCTTTCTGTAGGCACATACTTTGGTGACCTTGACCCCTGGATGACCTTGACCTTATGACGATCAAAGCGGTGTCGGGGGCATTGTCATCTTACAGTGACAGCTCTTGTTCAGAAACTTATTTAGTCAGAAATTGTCCGACAAATAGCCAACAAAATTTCGAAACCTAAACTTCAATCAAATTTTTTTGTATGTTCCTGTCTTTGTCAACATATGAAATTGATAGGAAAGTTGGCCATATATGTCCCCTATTCGTATGCAAAATTTTGTGAAAATTTGAAACCGGTAAAGTTGTCAAATAATGAAAATTGTGATCAATGGCACCATAAAATGCTCCCAGTTTTTAATGGTACCCCTCTAGCAAAAACCTAATGTTGCCTACCTAGTTTTGATATTTGTCCCCAATTTTAAATCAAAGTAGCAAGAAAAGTCATTGTATAACATGTTGGTCCAATATTGTTGATACTAACATGCCCAAATGATTTCTCAAAAAATTTTATAGACAGAAATTGTAAGAAGAATAACCCAGATTATTTCGAAATCTAAAATTCAATCAATTAGAAATAAACCAATTACCTACATTTGACCCTGATACAGTCATTTTGTTGGGTTTGATCATCTGTTTGGAATTATTTATGAAACACATATTTCCAGTCACACATATTTCCAGTCGTGATTTCACTGCTTCACATGTCATAACAAGTATTTTTGTTTTTATTTCTTTATCTTAAGTAAGCCAGATTCAGTCATGTATGGGTACTAGTAACTTGACAGAATGGTTCACCTTAAAGCATTTGGCATAGCTTACTCGCGTTATAATTTTATGATACATTTTGATCAAAACATGAAGTAATACTTAAACATATTAATGCCTTTTTTTTCAAAACTTTAAGAGCTTTTATCATATCATATATTTTAAATCGTTAACTAGGTTATTAACTTGAAGTTCCCAATGAGACTGTGCTAGTCCTTCTGGAAAAAGGAAATAGATTCATCTAGTCGGTATCTTCTACTTTTTGGGATACATGGCATGTGGACCATCTATGATAGAGATATCTAAAGGCTTGTTGACATAGAATTTCGCGTCCATTTCTTTTTATCACGCACACATCTCGTCCAATAATATGCTGTAGAACGTACCATGTGCTGCTGTGCTCCGGTCGTGATGTGCAAGACGAATTTTGTATGTGACCAAGCCTTTGATTGAAGAGTTCATTTTCTATTTATCATTTTAGTCTCATGAAAACTGTTATAGCCCATGAAATAATCATCAAAATTCCAAGTGCTGCAAGTGATCGCTTGCTTTTTAAGCCTATTAACCACAGTTTATGATCTTTACTACGTTAATTCACCATTACTTTTTAATGTTGTTGTTTTCGATTACTCTTGACATAGTCTAAAACTAAAATAAATCATGATAGAGACTCATGCTACATTGTGGAATATACAATTGGGTAAAAATAAATTCAAGAAATATCATGTGGATAGGTCAATCTGTAGGAGCAGTTAATTTCTGTCAAGGAAAAATTCAAATCATGTTCATTTAGTCATTGGTTTCTTAATCAAGTCTTAATATACACGTAAATTTACTTACCCTAATTGTTGGGTTTCAAATAGCACTCATAGCAAACTGGTCCTCATTAAAAAGTGAAAAGACCTGGTGCCAGTACTAAAAATTCTTTGACCCTAGATAATGTGATGCATTAAAAAATCTGCAAACTCTCACAATCCCCAGGTTTGTCTGACACCAGAAATATCTACGGGCCGTTTTATGAAAATACCATTTTTTAAACCTATACTCATAGAGGTAGTGTGGCATAACAAAATGGGGCATAGGCAAAAAGCTGATGCATGTTCTTCATAGATCTGATTCTGGCAAATAGTTAAGAAATAACCCATAGCAGTGGATAATTCACCATAATACATGTAATAGAAATATTAGCAATTTTGCATTGAAGGGCACAATGAGTGAACAATAAAAACTGTTTCTGTGTTCTTTTTATTATCTTGAGCAGTGTAATAAAGAAATATTCTATGTATATTAAAGTAGTCTAAGTGCTGATAAGCCATAAAGGAAAGTTAAAAAAGGTTGCATAATAGAAAAAAATGTATCATTATTGCATTACTTTTATATTTCATCTCCACATTTCATAATGCATTCCACTATATTAGAGTGTTTACCCCTCCATTATATTGCGGGTGGGTGGGGTAAGACAAAGTGCCATTAATTCACAAAAAGCATAATTTTGTGTGAAAATGCTAAAATTCATGTTATACATAAGTTGTTGATGTCAAATCAGGACACAACAAAGCAAAAAATAATTATGGACTATTTGCGTAATGCATATAGAAGGACACAGTAAAATCTTAGATTTTACATTCTTAGAAATTTAGACCGCTTACACTAAAGTTGAAAAATGACACTGTTACCGGTTTTATTTTTACTTAAAATTTTACTATAAGCACAAGCAAATATTGGGGCAATTTTTATATAAATTTCATATGTTGACAAAAACTGAAACTGGGTGAAATTTAGAATCAAATTTGGTCAAAATGCTTAAAAGCTAAAAATTTTGTCGATGACGTCATACAAAAAGTAATAGCAAATTGTTTTTTGTACAGTAATGTTTACTATTTTGGTAAATACTTGAAAATAAATTAATATACATTGTTTCCGGCGCAAATTTGGCTCGAATACGACAATCCTGAATGTGAATGCCCTCTTTTAGTAAGGATACCCCCCCCCCCCCCCCCATTTTTAAGCAAAAATCTTAAAATTCTTAGAAAAATATTTTCCGGAAAAGATTTTTTGAAAATATTTTGGTAATCATACCGTAATACAGAACACTAACTTCATGCCAAATTTCATTAAATTCCGAGCGTGGGCATAACCCTATGGGAATTTCTGATAGGGTGGAACACCCCCTTTCAGTTTTTCGACGCTTTTTCCACTCTTGAAGCCACAAATATTGACTAATACAGACAAAATTTGAATAGAATGATAGTGACCATAACATCTTGCATGTGTTTAATTTTCGATTTGATTTTAAATATACATACTGAATTATTTGTCTTTGCATTTTGCAAAATCACAGTTTTCAATTTTATTATCGCTCTAACATTCCTAAAATATTGGTCAATCATTTACTTTCTTTTTGCATTGACCACATGATTGCTGCTTTTGACTTTGTTTTTGCTGTAAGAACCATAAGTATTCAAAAATCTAGTCAAAACTTGGATTTGATATTAAAAGAAATTCAGGACTGTGGAGCGACTCAAGGCCTTCAGGTCTTTCTAGTTCTAAAAGTAGACTGGAGTCACTATTATGTTTTGATAAACAGTCGGTGTCGTCATAAAATCTCGTAACTACGGTTTGAAACAAGCCGTAGTTACGAGATTTAATAACAACACCTACGAACTATCATTGTTTACGTCACGTTTAACTGGATAAAATTGTTCCCTATTTGTTAATGGTGATCCATCAACCGAAACGTACGCCGACATTATATGTGTATTTGATTGAAAGGTCATCACACCATATTGGAAATAAACCTTTTATTCTAGAAAATGAGACTTGATCTTGAAAAGAGCTTTTTTAGCATTTGACAACAATACGCATGTACACAGTCTGATCAGGACCCATGATTTTATCTTATTGCTTCTTTGTGACAAGTGAGGCCGCGGCCATAGCGAAGTTGTGAGTGCATCAGCCTCTCACTCGAGAGGTCCCGGGTTCGATACCCCGCCGCGTCAAATATCCTCTGTCACAAAATGTCACCAATGGTCATCAATGGTTTGATATCGTGAACCTATGTGGGCGAGCAGCTGGAGGCTCGGATAGGGTATTGTGGTAGTACTGGTATGAGAAACAACAAGAATCCATGGTTAGGTGCTCCAGTCGCCGCGATATGACTATATCAGTTGAAAACGGCGTAAAACCCCCATAACTCAAATCATCATGACATGTAGCAACTTTAAGATAGAAGAACGAATTACAAGCAGACTGAAATTAGGCACGTACTGATTAGCAGGCGACGGAGTCGCGAATCGTTGGTGTAATTTGCAAAACCCACTAACTCCAGCTTAAATAAAGCTGGAGTTACAAGTTTTTTGCAATAACACCGACGAAATGATCCAATGCTCTGTACGGTTCGGTCGCAATAAAGGGAAATAATTGCGGAACGAATGCATTTAAGACTGTTCGAGTGGTTCCCCTTTGATTTAAGCGACTGATTAATTCTCGTGGATTTTCAACAAAAAACTTGTAACTACAGCTTGTTTTAAGCTGCAATTACGATGTTTTTGTTGAGAAGAAACTATATCATGAAATGTGAGAGCAATGAACGGTTACTAAAAGCTATTTTTCATTTCTCTGAGGCATATCCAATGAGTACCCACAATGGGACGCCATGGTCTAATGGTACGACGCGGGCTTTGGGATCGAGGGATCCTGGGTTCAAATCCCGCCAGTGACACGGGAATTTTTCTGAGCAAAAAACTTACCCCCACGTTGCTCATCTTCACCCAGGTGTGTAAATGGGTACAAGGGAGAGTTGAAAGTCAAATAGCTGTGTCTGCCGAAGGCGCCGACTGTTAACAGCCGACTTGAGACTCAATGATCGTGGGTTAAAGTGTAAAGTCGGTTGAATACGTGAGTAAAAATAGACTTTAAATAGAAATTTTATAGAAACTTTAACAATATAGGACTTGATGAACAATAAATGAAATATTGCAATTTGAAAAGTAGTTACGCTCTTTTATCTGTGTCTCAAAACTACAGTTGGCGTCACATGGTATGGCACGTGTTTATATTTGTTCAGTGTTCAATGCAATGAATTTTGTGCTAAATATAGAATGGGTTACCGGTTATGTTTTGATAAACCGTCGGTGTTGTTATAAAATCTCGTAACTACGGCTTGAATCAAGCCGTAGTTACGAGGTTTTATAAAAAACACCTACAAAATACTATTTGTTTGTCCGAAATTACGTCACTGTTTACATGATAAAATCGTTCCCTATTACATTTGAACAAAATATAAACATGTGTCATACAATGTGGTGCCAACTGTACATATGTTAATCGGTCGAGTTGTAAGCAATACCGTCCGTGTGCAGAGTGTTTATAACGTTGAGCATGAATACAACGCGTTAGGGAAAAGTCAGGGAAATTTATATTTTTACAAGATTCAGGGAATTTTGTAAACTATGTTTGATACTTTCCCAGGCTACAAAATTTCTGAATATTTACACGAGATTGCTACGAGAAAATTGATAATAAACATCCATTTTAACACAGAAAATATTTAGTAAAAGGGAACAAGTTTTCGTTTTTATTATTTTTTCCTTGCTCTCAATATTATCTGTTGTCTTCCTTCGACATGTATTGTTTGAGCGTTTATTCTTGAGCAAATAGATGTGTCCAAAATTTTCTGTTTTGTTGTACAGAAACTCCTTTCAGGCCCGTATGAATGGGGGGGGGGCTTAGTCTCTCCAATTTTGACAAAAACGCCGTTCTTCCCTTGTTTTACACTTAGAATGTAGGAAAAAATCCAATTTAGCCCCACCCCCTTATATTCAGACAAAGGGGTATAAGCCCTCCCAATATGAAATTGCTTCCTACGGGCCTACCTTTCACCCACTTTATCGTATACAACAGCTTTCAAGTCGGAACAGTTAACATTTTCTGTCATTTATGAAATGGTATATCGTTGCTTTTTAACAAAATCATCGTCACCACAGTTTTTAACAAGCTGTAGTTACGACGTTTTTGTAAAAACGCGACGGTATTTATCATATCGATCTGGCATTACTTCTATCTCGTGATGAAATTCCGACTTACATGCAAAGGGATATAAAATAAAAAGAAAGAAAGAAAAAAAAAACAACACTACATTTAACAATAAGATTCTCTTGATAAAAGATAGATTAGAGTATTAATTACATTGTCTATATAAAGGACAATATAGGAAAAGACTAAAATATTAGTAAATACGAACATTTATTACCGGTTATCAGCAAGGATCTGGAAAATGTGTCTTTGACGTATATCAAGATCCATGCTTCTGTTTTACTGTGGGCTCATTTATAAAGGAACTATTATAGTTCAGCTTGGATCTTGATTAGATTGAGTGTATATGCAGACTGATCTGGATTTCTGATGATTTCAAACAAAAACAATGCCCTTTTCGTGATCCCAACTTGCCAATGATGAAACACGCACGGATCTTGGTGCGTTCCCCTTCGAATTTGTAAAAAGGCTTATTAACCCTTTCCCAAACAAGACTTGGTTTTGACGTCCCTACTAGATAAGACTTGGGAAAACATTGAGAAGAAAGAAGAAACTGCTGATGACAAGCAGTTTCTCCTTTTGTATCAACATTTTCTGTGCTATAGTATACGCAAATCCCATCGAAATCACATAATTTTGTCGTCTGCAGCTGCTTTCAAGTTAGACAACCCTAAAATTTTATTCTTTGGGAAAGGGTTAAAGTGATTTTATGGAATATTTCATCATGCCCTTATGCATGCAATCCCCCCATTGGAAACACCCCAAACCTCTTGGATAAATGTCTGGATCTGAGCATGTGAAAAAGCTATAAGACAAGAGAATTTAAAAAGCGAATGCGATAGAGCACAACACATAAAATCTGTAAATGCAAAAGACCTACACTGCATTAGATGCAAAACATAAGAAATGAAAACAACATTGTCAATGTGCGAATTGTTAAGAACCTTTCTAAAGTCACCTCATTGTGAGGATAATAATTATTCAATCCACATTTCGTCGCTTTTCAACCAAAACCTCGTAACTACAGCTTTAGACAAGCTGTAGTTACGAGGTTTTTGTTGAAAAGCAGCGATTTAATATTTGTTCACAAATCCCTCCAGGCTGTCGTCAAAAGCCGTTGACCAAGGCTCATGTTTAGGCGACGGTTTACCGGTAAAAACGCTCGTATACGATTGATCTCTGTATGTAACTATATCTTCATGTTTGTAATCTTCCCATCTGACTAGCAGCTTATCCGCGTCGGTACATTTCTTATCGTAACCCGTTGCTCGACAGAATTCCGCAATAAACTCTGTCTGAAATTTAATGTCATCTTTGCAGCCATTGAGAGCAGCTTCCTTCTTCCGCCATACCTCGACGTCATTTTCCATGTCTTGGTAACTCTTCGGTTCCCCGGCCAGATCTTGCATTATGTATCTATAAACAGAAAATCAACCAGTATATTTGTCCCTTTCCCAAATTGAAAACGATAAAATTAGCATTATCTGATAGAGATGATGACATAAAATGTATGTTACAAAGTGTTTCGAAGTTATCTTATAACGAAGGAAGTATTGACATTCTAATTTGATTTAAGTGCCATTTTTCCGGATCCTGACTCGGTCATATATCATTACTATACAACTTAGTTATAAGAATGACAAGAAAATGAGCACTTATGGAACTTTAAAATGTCATAGCTTCAGAAATTTGGATTAATCGTGTCATTTAAACCCTTTCCCAAACAAGACCCCAGAAGCAGTCTAGCGTTTCACCTACTAGTAATAAATTTGTTATGTTTGGACATTTATTTCAAAGAGGCTCATTGCCAAAGTTAGAAGGATGACTACCCTAGATCATCGTTGTACTTTATGATTGATTTCGAAGACCATCAGTTCAATTTGGGAAAGCTTTAAACCCAAACAGCAACAAGCTTTACCTCCGTATAGTGACGATCTTCCTTTCAATTTTGCTTAATAAGTTACATAACAACGGATCATGAAATGTAAACACATTTTGATTATAATACTACGAAAGCATTCAGAGAAATGGAGAAATTGTCATTTTAAAAAAAATCACGGTGTTTTCTTACTAATTTATGTACCCTTGCTATGTACGTTATTGCGTACTTGGGTTCAGCTAGCTCCGCCTATGTTTCGTATCGCATTTGGCGGCTTACTTGTAATATATCGTCGCTTTTCAACAAAAACCTCATAACTGCAGCTTATTTTAAGCTGCAGTTATGAGGATTTTGTTAAAAAGCGGCGACAGGGTCTATTATATTGATTTGCGGGATCGGCAATATTAGCTGAAACTAAGCCCTGTAGCTAGGTACTTTTTCACTCTACTTACTTGCAAGCCCAGCCGCGCCGTATACCCTTACTGACAAAATGTCACCCATCAATGGTTTGATATTGTAAACCTATGTGGGGGAGCAGCTGGAGGCTCGGTAAGGGTGTTGTGGTAATACTGGTAAGAGACACGAAAGGAATCCGTGGTTAGGTGCTCCAGCCATCGCGATATGACCTTAGTAGTTGAAAACGGCGTAAAACCCCAATAAACCACAACAAACAAAACTTACTTGCAAGCCCAACAAGCCTGTGCGTCAAACATGGTGAATGAATAGTACTGGTCCTGGGTGCCAAGATAGAACACTTTATTGTTTCCACCGCCCAGCCATAATGTCCCCTTGTATAAGTTATCGGGATACATGCTTCTAGGTGAGAACAGACGCAAGTCGTTCTCCATGAACGGGAAGTGGTACTTGTACCCCGTACAAAGGATGATACAGTCGATTTCGGCGCTGGAACCATCTTTAAAGTAGGCATTTTGGCCGTCTAGACGTTGTAACAATGGCCGCTCTTCAATGCTTTTCGGCCATTTGAAGCCCATTGGTTGAGTGCGCCAAGTACAGATAACGCTTTTAGCACCGTATTTCCAACATTGG
Source organism: Fragum sueziense (assembly GCA_963680895.1). Classification (NCBI taxonomy): domain Eukaryota; kingdom Metazoa; phylum Mollusca; class Bivalvia; order Cardiida; family Cardiidae; genus Fragum; species Fragum sueziense. The sequence goes on from OY804604.1 coordinate 29,426,055, forward strand.
AGAGCGACGTCCTCCGCGGAGTAACTTGCTCCAACCACCAATATTCTCTGGTTCTTAAACTCGCGGGCGTCCCTAAAGTCGTGGCTGTGCATGATCCGGCCATTAAACTTCTCCATTCCGGGGAATGTCGGTACATCCGGTACATTGAAAATCCCGGTTGCCACCATCACGTGACTGAATACTTCCTGTCGCTTTTTCCCGCCGTCTAGTTTTTCGACCGTGACAAGAAAATCGTCACTCTGCTGTCTGTAGTGGACGTTTCGAACGACATGGTTGAACTTGATATACTGCTTCAAGTCTTTAGAGGTGCTATTCCAACGACCTGAAATGAAAATATCAATAAGCTGTTGTCCGAATAATTGAAACTTTAGGCTTCGAAGTAGAAGAAGTAGATCCGGGGTTTTATGTGTATTAACATGTCTGTATGTCCGACCATACGATGTTCAAGTTTACTCAACTTCATTTATGCGTAGAATCGCAGAACTTCAAAAATAAATGTTGCTCGTTCATCGACGATAACCATATACTCTGTAGGTTTTTGGTCAGGTAGTCTACATGTACATGCAGAAGTCAGCGACTTATGTTGCTGTTCGTGCTAAATGGTGAATGTTGTTTGGTTGGTAGTTGTTTGCCGTGAGTGTGATTTATCCGACTTTGTTTGACGGGCGCGACGCATAATAAGGTTAAAGCGAAAACGCTTTAAAATGAAAATAAAATATCATTCATTCGAAATATAGTATTTCTCGTTCTTCTTAATATTGCAACTTTACTTGCTTCTTATTGAAGAAATAAGTGTACGATATGCTTTGAAGTGAAACAATTTAATGATTTATTGGAGCACAATTGTTACGCCATAGGTGATGCGTCTCTAAAATACATTCAAAGTGCACAGCTGTATATAACCCTGGAATGTTACATGTATTATTGTGTTTTGCACGCTTTCTTTTTATGTTATGTTTTACTAACGACCTTAAGGTAACCCACCCCTAATGAGATTCACTAGACTGAATTATTAGGTCGACGTCGTAAACATTCGGCGGTGGGACATTCCACCGCAGAATGTTTACTACGTCTCACGAATAAGTTTGGATACGTAACGAATGTTAATGACGTCGCGTGAATCACTTATTCATGAATCATTGCTGTCAATCAAACTAGAGTTTTTTCGAAATGATCCATTGAGATTCTGGCAATGTCGGAATTTTTCATGCGACATCGTAGAACATTCCTCACGTATCCGAACCTAATCGGGATATGCCGTAAACGTTCGGCAGTGGAATGTTCCACCTACGAATGTTTTTAGACGTCGCCCGCACAATTTTGACGTCGTGTGAATCTCATTAGGGTGTACTATCTTAACTATTGTTATCGATATAGAAAGAAATTGTTTCAGATAAGATACATATTGAGGCAAAAATGTTTTCAGAAATTTTCCCACAATGTTTTATCAACCTTTGTCATACCTTCTAGATAGTTTCGCAGTACTGCCCTGGGTGGAAAAGACGGAATGGGTTTCTTGAAATGGTGTTCAAAAGTGTAGTCAGGGAATTCGAGAGCTTCTTTTGGACCGTTAGACCACAAGTACTTGTACATTCCACCATGATTTGGCTCTCCATACTGATCGGTTCCTGCAAGTAAAAGAAAAAAAATTTAATTGTTATATCAATAATTAATACACTTAACAAGAAAAGTACTAGTATTTGTGTCAAATCCAGGGCTTGTTTGGGAAAGGGTTAAGTCCTATTCACGTGATCCATCATAATTTTGTATATCGCTGTTTTTCTGCAAAAACCTCGTATCTGCAGCTTAAAACAAGCTGCAGATACAAGTTTTTTTTTGCAGAAAAGCGACGATATACTATATGGGTTTCTCAAAATTGCCCGGTCATGACTTTTATCGAATTTAATTTTGTCATTAACAATTTCCTTCATTCGGTTACGTTTGGACGTCCGTGAGATAGAAACATGGCAGGGAATCACTTGACGCAGCATTTTCGATAATTTTCGATAATTTTGTCAATATATGACCGATTTGAAAAGTGTTTGAATTAGAGAAGGCGGGAAAACACAAGGCACTTTTTTGGTTTTGTCGATCTTTTAAACAAGTGCTGATAAAAAGTACTTATTGAAGACCAACCAAATTTTGGGTTGGTCGTCAATAACATTTTATCATGTGATATGTAAAAAAAAAACCCTTTGCATTGAGCAAATGTCTAACATTATCCCACCTTCTCTGCTTCAAATCGGTCATACATTTACAGAATAATTGAACAATGGTGACTATGTTGTGTCACATGATTCCAGTATGGAGAAAGGACAAAATTGCTGATAACCATTATTTCTTATTTTTATTCAACATTTTGTATATCACAACCTACGAATTCTTCATTTGGGTAGCATAGATTTTGTCAGCTGTGCACTAGTATTCAAATTAGAATAGTTTAAGGGGTTTTTGCGTTTAGAAAATTGTTAAACTGCATACTTTTAATCTCTCTGAATATATCGCCGTCTTTTCAACAAAACGTCGTAACTGCAGCTTTGAACAAGCCGCAGTTACGAAGATTGTGTTGATAAGCACCGATATGCAAAGGTCATTGTTCTCTAAACGGCCTTTTTTAGTCATATAAAACCCGGTCAAACACAATCCTACGTCGTCATCACGTCCTAAAATATTCTGCACTGTTGGCATTTTTGGACATGCTCCGATCACTGGTGGTGAACTCGACCAAAGCGAGGGACGTTTTTCGCTACAACAAGGTACAGATATTTTGCGTTTGAATGTGAGTTTAATGATCTGATTGGATAGTTTTTCTAATAACAATGAATTTGTTCTAAATTGGACCGGGTTTACCGATATATATTGACAAACCGTCTGTGTTGTTATAAAATCTCGTAACTACGGCTTTATCGAAGCCGTAGTTACGATATTTTATAACAACACCGACGGAATACTATGATCGCGAAAAACGTCACACGCTTTGGCCGAGTTCACCACCAGTGCCGACAGTAAATGTTTGTATGACCGGGGCATTGGTAAACAGTGACTGTTTATGAACGACAATAGACTGTGCGTGTGCACAAGCCTTTTTCCTAAGCTTTGTTGGTCTCAAAAATCATAATAGGGGACATTTCCAGATCCTAATTGGAAATTGATATATTCATAAAATAAAAAAAGTTAGTCCAATTGTTTCAGGTATTAGCAAAGATTGCGTTGCAAGAATCGATATTGTACATTTCAAACGCAAATCTAGACTGAAATTCAAGACAGAATAATGATTTGGCAAACATTTGTGCTATTTGACCAATTAATTATTAAGCACGACCGCAATGACATAATATCGCAAAGTTTTACAGCCCGGCACAGCTTGAAATATAAGGTATTTCGTTTCGGACTCCATTTTTTCTTTGTTCAAAATGACAGAGGAATCGTTTAAAAAATTGCAGTAAACGTTGACCGATGTTTAGAATGTTTAAATCTTCCTGCAACTCTCGCAATTTGTCTTATTTTTGTTGATTGGAAAAGAGGAAATGACATTTGACCAGTCACTTTATCTTGTTAAATCTATAATGTCAAGCCCCAAGAAACGAAGGGGTGAAACAAGGTTCGCTATGAGTGGTGTACCGAAGCGTTAAGGTAATTGCCTGTGAAAATCAGTTTTTAAAATGCAAAGTGTTTGTGAAACAGGAAATTTATTCATAAATAAGTAAATTGTGCAACAAAACTAAACTATAAATTACTAAACAGAAGACGTAAAACATCAACTTCAAAAATTATTTTCTATCTTGTTCAAGAGATTTTGTACTAAGAGTTTGATGAGAAACATTACATTTGTTTATATTATTTACTGCTTAAAATGGCACGCACATGTATACTACTCATTCGTAAAGCTCAAATCATTTGAAGTGATTCGACTTGGCTGTCCAATTTATTAGAAATTATTCTGAAAATATACCCCGGTGCTCAAATAGCAATTCTTATTCGCCTTCATTTTAATGTGACGAAAGGAAATCTACTTTTAATTATACTTATGGGGGTAAAACAAGATTTGGCCAAAGAAAACAAAAAAAAAACAAACAAACAAAAAAAAAACTTTCTAATATAACAGAGACATCAAAATTAATCACCAGTCCAAATTGACAAATTATTCTGTCGTAGCAGAAATATAAGAGGTACATGTAAACCAGAAACAAACGAAATCGACGAAAATATATAATGAAAGGAGAAAATGCTTTCTATTTGTATTCTCATCATTTTTTTCATTTTTTTCCAGATGTTTACCTCCTAAGGTCGTGAAATCCCTACCTGTATGTAAAACATTTCCTAACAATAACTCGTCGTGGCGTCCTTTTAAAAAGAACATTCACAATTTGGGAAAACATAAATGCAAAAGAGGGAAATGCTTATGGCATATTCAGGTTATCTTCCTTTTGCCTCTTTTTCTCTATGCTATATCGTAAACAAATCCAATCATTTATTAATATCCACATTGTGGTCAGCAGCAGCTTTTGAATTGGAACACTTTAAAATTTTGCCGTTTGGGAAAGTGTTAAAGAATAAGGTATGTCTAAGGACAGCGTTCGTCCTTAGCCTTGTATTTAACTTAAAGACGTCTGTAAGCAGATGCCATGGAGATATAATAATTATATCTTGTCTAGACAATATTATTTTTAATCATGCTCCAATCAAATACTAGTTTCGACATCCCGTTACAGAGAAAAAAGTCTTCACGAAAAGGAGAAAATGTTTGCTATTTTTCTCATTCGTCTCAAAATTGTCTATACTGTACATTACCACTGTGTTGTAAGTTGTACGTTAGATTTGTGTAGTTTGTACGGAAGTTTTGAGTGGTCAATCAAAGATGGCGTCGGGGGAAAATCGTTAGAGGTAGGTATCTTAGTTTTTCGTCGATAATTTCCTTAAATGGCCGTATCTTGTCTTGATATTGATATCATTGTACAGGAGAAATGTATACCTATTCACGGTGCTATATAGCCAAGTACCAGTGTTGTCCTATCGTACTCAGTCTTTGTGCAAAGACAGCCCAACACGGAAAACTTTTTTCGAAGCGAGAAAGTTGCCCTTTTAAGGATGATTACATAGTAAACAGCGAACTAGGGAACAAACTATTGCTCTAACTTGGATGTTTTTAACATACTCTTTTCTATGGTTACCGTTATTTTACACACAAATGTCTAGAATGACCACAAACGCTGTGTTTACTAAATGGCCAAACAACGGTGTAGTCACAGTGAAAATATGCAGACACAACGGTGCAGTTTCTGTGTTATCTGTACGGTGTAGTTATTATTTTCACAACAAATTGTGAACGCTGTAGACTTGGTATGTTGTATAGGGCGAACTAGCTCTAACAGATAGCAGATCATCTGTTTTATCTCCCTCAAATACTTTGGTCTTAGAAAACTCAGATGAAAATGCCGCCATCCTCAAAGTAAATGAAAATAAAAGTTAAGAAAATATGTTTTCTCTTTTCTTCATTCTCCTAAGCCTTAAACAGTTCAATGTATGTTTGATTTAATTTTCGGGAGACATTTTTGTTATTTGTGATTGAATAAACATCTGACGGAAATGATAATCAAAAGGAATACCATCACAAAATATCAAATAAGACATACGATAACCGTCATTTTGAAGCCATGTTAAGTGCAACGGCAAATTTCTTGTTCATCCGTTCATTTGATTTGTAGATTCAAAATTTCGGCTCTGGCTTTGAATTTTTCTTTGTAACTGTTTTAATTGGTTATTACAATCAATTATTGTAATTAATGAAATGATTTCAACTCATGGAGTATGATAATTATTGATCGAAATGTATCTTGTTTTCAAATTGACCCCTCATTGGAAAGTCTGATTTTACCCAAAATAAAGGATTCAATCAACAAAATATAAATTATAAATAACAAAACATAAATTATAAATTTGTGTCATAAACATTTGGGCCTTTTTTCGTCTTTTTCGACTTAAGTAAATAAGTCTTGAAAATAGAATTCTGGAACTGCAAAATTCATTTTGGAATTTCATACGTAACGAACTTCTTCAGGACTGACATTTTTCTGACCAAGATTTTTTGGGCTCACTCATAAAATGTAACCATTTGCAATGAAAAAGACAATATTCTATTCGCCAAAACCGTTTGACTATTGGAGTAAAACGCATTGAAGTACTACCAAGACAGTGTAACTTACACACATCCATAAATAAATGAAATGCAATGTTTTCCATCGAGAGCCGACCTTCATTGACCAAATAAACAAATACCAAGTTGATCAACGCTTCTCAATGACTTAATCACATCTGGGAACAAACTGTTCATTTCAGCCATTGTTTTCATGTTCTCGTGGGGAAAGAGAAGAGACCCTATCCGTTTCATCTGTTTTAGCACGTCCAATGGAAATATCAGGAATTAAGGTCGGGGCTTTTTGAACGACTTTATGGGGTGTTGAACTTCGTCATTTTTTATGTTCAGGACTCATGCATTCAAAAGCGGGGATATCATCGATAGAAAGAATCTTGTTAACTCCAAAATCCTTTTTTCTACGTCGATGAGGTCTATCTTGTGTATTCTATGCTCGCAAATGGGGATGATGTCCTAGTCTGACTTCTTGATAATATCAGGAATAATACTAAAGTTCAGAGTTTTCAAATCTTTTTGACCTGTCTGATCATTGATCTCCCCCGCCCTGCGCACTTTTAATATCTGACTGGAATGGTCCTGTTCCGAATGCTTCACAACATTTTCGAAACTCCCTTCGAAATGACAGTAGTAATAGGTGAACAGCATGGAACTGAAAATAAAGAAAAAAATAAAACGGACGCCAGCAGATTCTTGGTAATTTCTACTATTTGACCCGTACGGAATTGCTTTGACAAATAGCAAGGAAACTAGATTCTGATATATTTTGATTAAAGTATATTTTGTAGACATATTGTCACCTTCTTTGCTGCAAAGCATTTACAAGTCAGTCACATAAAAAATTATTAACATAATTGTTGAAGAATTTCGGTAGTAATTGTAAAACATGATTCTCAGCCGTGAAAACGTTATCATTAAACATAAAAATATTATCATTCCAGAAATGATAAGTTCTGTATTACTTCAAGTCTACACCATTCACAATTGCATTATGTCTACACCGTTCACAATTTGTTATGAAAATATAACCACACCGTACATAAAACACAGAAACGGCACCGCTGTGTCTGCATATTTTCACTCTGACTACACCGTTGTCTGGCCATTTAATAAACACGGTGTTTGTGGTCATTCTAGACATTTTTGTGTAAAATAACAGTAACCATAGAAAAGAGCATGTTAAAGACATCCAAGTAAGAGCAATAGTTTGTTCCCTAGTTCGCTGATTACTATGTAATCATCCTTAAAAGGGCAACTTTCTCGCTTCGAAAAAAGTTTTCCGTGTTGGGCTGTCTTTGCACAACGACTGAGTACAATAGGACAACACTGGTACTTTGATATATAGAACCGTTGATAGGTATACATTTCCCCTGTATAATGATATCAGTATCAAGGCAAGATACGACCGTTTAAGAAATTTATCAATGAAAAACTAAGACACCTACCTCTCATGCTGTATTGTTGTCGCCATCTTTGAATGACTACACAAACCTAACGTACAACTTACATCACAGTGATTACGTCTATCCTTTATCTAACAAGAGTCATGTGTCACACATCAGTTTCACAGGTCAAGTCTAGAACTATGTCCTTTTTGCAAGGTTTGCTCGAGTTGAAAATTCAGAGTTAAAGGGACATAAGTATCCACAGGCCTAAATCCCTAACGATCCACAGAAGTTGGCTTTTAGAATGTAGTCGCATCGTTTATAGACTTTATAAGACAGCTAGAATACAAGATTCATACAGTATATGACATAAATCGACAATTATGCAGCGGTGTAAAAGTATATGTTAAATACTCAAAGTGGGTTGGTAGTGTTTTCGAAATGATGTGATATTGGGTTTAAATCCGTCGTAATCTAAGCCAATACAGATCAGACAGAGCTGAAATTTTGCACAGAGAAAATTTAAAGGCCATATTTTAATTATACACAGTTATTTTTACAGCAAATTACCCCGAAAATAAGTAAGTAACAGTAAATATGTATCTTTAAACAAAAAAGAATAGAAATATATCAAACTGAAGAATAAAAAGAAAAACAAATCAAATAAACCTGTTCTCCAAGTGAAATTCCACAATCCTCCCCACGTGCCCTGCTTGTCATAGCAAACAAAATCCGGAGTCGAGTCCATTTTAGCAAACTGGTAGGCCGCGGACATTCCGCTAGGTCCTGCGCCGATGATGCACACTCGAGTCTTAGACGACATGCCGAAAGTTTCTTGCGCTTGATGCAATAACTTAAATATTAATCCAACTTAATTGAAATTTCAATCCAATAAAAATATTTAATCCTGGTGTTTCGTATTTTTGAAATATGTTAAAACAATATGATACGTATTCTTGAAAAATACATCTGTTTAAAATTTTTATCGTCCGATTTTGACTATAATTGAATGATTAAATCGCTGCTTTTCAACGAAAACCTCGTAACTGCAGCTTGTTTTAAGCTGCAGTTACGAGGTTTTCGTTGAAAAGCAACGAAATATTCAGCATATTCGCGAATATTTTTTAAGAGTTGAAGCTGTTGGATGTATCTTTAACGCTGCAAGTTATTCGGGTGACAAATGAAAAGTTATCCTATTGAATGGGGTTGAAATATTATATACTGCGTGCGTGTCATATACCTGGACAAGAGGGTCGTCGAGGCCCCATATCACTTACCTGGATCAATAGCGTAGTTTTGTAACAGATGAGAGGGGGTGGCTTCAGACGTTTTAGAATATATTTCATGCCCCCATATAGAATGATCGGGAGCATATCGTTTTACGCGTGTCTGTGTGTCCGAAAATGGCATTCTCCTAAAATACATGTATGCCATTTCAAATGGGGCATTGATGTTTCACAAACACATCTTGTTTATTTCAAATTCTATTTGAGTACTCATTTGAATCGTCTCAGTGAAAATATTTAAATGAGTACCCCCAAAACAGTCTTGGTAATTATACATAAAATATATTTTCTGTTTTTAGCTCACCTGAACAAGAAATACTCAAAATGAGCTATTGTTGTCACATCCTATTTATCGTCCGTCGTCTGTCTGCCCGTGCGTCTATCCACAATTTGGTTTTTACAATCCAGGATTCACAATTACTAGCTAATCAGGACAAAGCTAGGACGAAATAAATAGTGTCATTCACCGTTGCTGGAGTTAGATTATTGGCCGGCTCGAAGGGGAACGTGCGGAGTTGTGCCTAGAATACCCGTAATCTGGCCATTTTGAGATTCACAAAACATCGGATTTTTCGAGCATCGTCGTTACGTATCCGAACTTATTCGGGCACAGTCGTAAACATTCAGCGATGGAAAGTTCCACTGCCAAATGTTTTCGACGTCGCCCGAATAATTCCGACGTCGAACGAATCTCATTAGGGGTGGACTACGTTAGTTCTATAGATCATAAGACCTTTTATTGGTATCTAATAAGGCGACAAATCTCATCAAAAGACTTAAATCGAAGGTATGCCCTTCAATTTTCAAAGCTTGCAAATTGAGCAATATTTTTTAGCTTTATGGTTTTGTATATAAATCGTATAAAAACCGATGTCATGCAAAAAAGAAAAAAAATGCAGGTACATGTACAGATAAGTTGGTCTCTGTACAAACGCTAGTTTTTACAATTTCGTATTTAACTAGATATCGTTTTAATTTCTCTGCACATGTATTTTTATATAAATGTAAAGGCAACTAGTTCTGAAATCCTATATCAGCATGGTATTTGTCCTTATATCGCATATGTGTATTATTAAAGCCAATTTACCGACTCTTTTCCCGTCCAAAATAGAGAAATTGACATTCACGTGCAAAAAAATGTAAATATTGAGTTGGTATATAATGCAAGAGTTATCTGTACCTGTCATTTTTTTTATTATTATTCTCCCAGTGGCAAATAATTTAGGCTGATTGGTTTTTTTTAAAGCTGTTACAGACGACAAAAAGAATGATGGAAAGTAGCCCCCACCCCCCCAATTGCTGTTTCCGACTTTGTTTTCACTCTAGCTTCCACAAGAATTAACTAATAAAGACAATATTTTGAAATCAAAGTGCAATATTTTGAAATCAAAGTGCTGAGAGAACTGTAATTGTGTGTCTCTTGTTGATTGAGCGGAATTGTAAATAAGCCAAAGGGTTTAAGAGAGCTATATTTTCATTCTTTCTTAAAATATTTACTAAAGAAGTGCCGGAAGAACACCCTGACCCCCCCCCTCCCCCCCTCCAAAAAAACCCGCATTACATTGTTATTTGAAATTTTGATCTCATGACGTTTTATCGAATTTTTGTTATTATACGCCCGAAGGGTCGTATTATGTTATGGCCCCGCTCGTCTGTCTGTCCGTCTGTCCATCCGTCTGTCCGTCCGTCCGTTAGCAATTTCTTGTGTGCGCAAATCCTCCTACAGTTTTGATCGGAATTTGATCAAACTTGCCACAATGAATCTCCATGGTGTCTAGTTGTGCATCCCGCTTACGGAATTTAATTAACTCTTTTCGTTCTTGAATTATATGCCCTTGAATTAAAAAAAATGCCCATTTTCTTGTGTGCACAACTCCTCCTACAGTTTTGATCAGAATTTTCAAACTTGCCACAATGAATCTCCATGGTGTCTAGTTGTGCACACCGCTTACGGAATTTAGATAACTGTTTTCGTTCTTGAATTATCTGCCCTTGAATTTAAGAAAAAATGCCCATTTTCTCAAAAATGTCCATTTTCTCCTGTGTGCAACTCCTATAGTTTCAACCAGAATTTAATCAAACTAGCCACAATGAATCTATGGTGTCTTGTTGTGCAAACAAAAACTTTTGATAACTTTTCATGTTCGAATTAACTGCCCTTGAATCGAAAAAATGGCCAATTTTACTGACAAGCCCCTCTCGGGCGTATATGCGCCGCTTTGCGAAGCTCTTGTTTATAATGATCCGATGCTCATCTCAGTTTTTCCTGTCAACGTCAATTGGCGATGGTATCCGGATTTTGAATGTGCGAATGACCTTTCCACTCTTCGTTTACAAACCGTACAAACTGATAACATACTATATGGGTGCTGTTGACAGAATAATTTTGACCCATCACGCTAAAAGGGACCTTATAGGAAGTGTAAAAAATATCGACCCTAGTCAGTCTGTGCAGTCCCCGCAGCCAGACTAGGGCCGATACTTTTGAATGTTTAAGATTATGTAATTTCGGAATCTGGGCTTCTGAATTTTGGACTTTGGACTTCGGAATTTAGGACTTCTTAAAATGTCACTGTAAGCGCACTGGGCTACATTTTCATACGAAACGAGACCATACTAATATTGTAGTTTATGTTATGCATATGAAGCCGCACAAACTTCAGGGTGAAAATTTGCGACACTAAATGTCTAGACTTTTCTAAATCATGAGGTTGTAAATGTACGTGCCTAATCCACGGTTGGGATTGTGCATGCTGGGATTGGTAAATCTACGGACAAATTTGCCACGCTTCAGGTAAGACATTTTGCAATAACTTCCTTATTTCTGCGTCAAATAAAAAACGGTTTGTTGCATGTACCCCGCCATTTTGTACTTTTTGCGAAAAGTGATCCCAAACGACCAGAAAAACGACAAAAAATCTGGTCGTTTTTCAGGTCAGTTGGGATCAATTTTTGGGAAAAATATGGGGAGTTTTCAAATAAGTAATACACCCGAGGAAAGCGCTCAGTAAGGCGGGGTACATGCAACAAACCGCTTGAAAATTGACACAGAAATAAGAAAGTTATTGCACAATTTCCTACCTAAAGCGTGGCTTATTTTGCCGTAGTCGTTATCATTTCGTTTTCTGGTTAGTTGGGATCAATTTTTGGAAAAATTAAAAGGATACCACAAATAATCCATGTATCCGAGGAAAGGGATTTTCAAGGCGGGGTACATGCAACAGACCTTTTGAAAATCGACAAAGAAATAAAGGAGTTATTGCAAAATATTTGACAAGATTCGAGATTATTTTTGTCCGTATTCGTTATCCATCCCAGCATGCACAATCCCCACCGTGTAATCTGTTATGGAAGTGTAGAAAAATATGAAAACCTTAGCCGCAACCACCTTAGCGCTTTTCAACAACATATCGCTGAATTGCAACAAAAACCTTGTAACTGCAGCTTAAAACAAGAGGTTTTTGTTGGAAAGCGACGATATGTCATGATAAGCTCTTATTCCCCAGATCGGGGCTTATTTGAAATATATACTTTATAGTATTCAAGGTTATCGACCAAGATGTTGACAAACATAACAACGATGAATTTACATGCATAGTTATTCTGGATATCTTAAACTCGCAACATTTGTCTTAAGGTAGAATACCCGTAATGTGGCCATTTTGATATTCGTAAAACATCGGGTTTTTTTTTTTTTTTTTTTCGAGCGTCGTCGTTACGTATCCAAACTTATTCGGGTGTGGGCGTAAACATTTGCCGGTAGAAAGTTCCACCGCCGCATGTTTTCGACATGTTTTCGGCGTCGCCCGATTTATTCCGACGTCGCGCGAATCTCATTATGGGTAGACTACCTTAGAAAAAACACTGAATATGGTTGCAGTAGCAAAAGAAAGAGAGTGTGACATCCCATTTATGGCTCATTAAAGTTGCAAATTGTCAACGTTTACCTACACGGTCGCATTTTTTCTTTAAAAGGGTCGGAACTACACCTTGTTCAAAGCTTTAGTAACGAGGTTTTTGAAGACAATCTTCAATAAACAGGTCTGTGCTGCGTTTTCTGTCTTAACCCTCTCCCAAACATGACTTGGTATTGACGACCCTGATATAAATTGCTTGTGAAAACATTGAGACAAAAGAAGAAACTGCTGATGACCAACAGTTTCTTCTTTTGCCTCAATGTTTTCTATGCTATATCTTACACAAATTCAGACTTTTTTGACATCTATTTTGATGGCTGCATTAGCTTTTGAAATGGATCACCCTAATAGTTTGCCGTTTGGAAAATGGTTAAATTGATTTGTGTCCTCCTTTTCAACCAGCTAGATGTAAATTAGGTTTATTTTGTGTGTCAATGTATTTCATAACGAACAAGATGCAGATTAAGTTCGTTGCTTTGCTTCGAAAACCTCGGAGCTGCAGCTTTAAACAAGCTGCAGTTATGAGGTTTTCGTAGAAAAGCTACGATTTGCTTCAGACCCATGAAGACTATGTGAGACATCACGGTAAAAGGGATCTTATATGAAGTGCATAGAACCAAATTTTGAGCAATGGATCACAATGGGGAGAATCACGTGATTGTCAATTATATTAAACACGAAAAAATGGCGACGAAATGACCGCTTCGGCGTGAAAATTCAAAATTTAGAAAGGTATGTATTTAATCTACGTAGTCTTTCAGACAAGCAACCTATCCTAAAGTACCCGCTATTGTCTAAGGTTTCCACAGATACCAAATTTTCCCTTACCGTTCGCTGTATTTAGAGAACACTCAAAGAATGTTTCGGAAATTGCTAAAATTTTGGATGTGTGTTAAGCACGTCGCAACATATTTTCAGCTTTATTTCTTACACAAAGAGCTCTCTTTTCACACGGTATATTTCCAGACCTCTTTTTATCAAGGCATTTTATTATAGCCCATTTATAAGGTCCGTGTTGACTTTGTTTTACAAAAAAGATGTTAAACACACGTACAATACTGTAGTGTTTGGCACGCCGAGTTCTTGTGAGTGTGGTGTTAAACACACAAGTGTACTATAGTTGTGTAGAATGTGCTGAATGAGTTTTGCTTTTAATACAGTTAATACAGTTATAGAAGCCAGATGTGATCGTCTGATCACATTTAGCATTTCTATGATTCTTCAGCCCTTTTTTATACGTTTTCCCCGTTGATAAGTGTTTATTTTTGAGGACTTCCAGTTTCATTTTTAGTCAATAGATCCTCAAAAGTATATCACACAATATCTTATCAACATATATGTTCACTTCAATTTGCTTACACTTTTCGCACAACACTCTTCGTTACTTTTACTAAACATGTTTCATTGAATGCTAACTTGTACACTTATTTTTGTAAGCATTTTCTTCGATTCTTTAAGCAATATTAATATTGACTCAATTATACTAACAATTTATATTTTTCAACTTTAATTTGGAAAAAGATGGTTTTGATTTTAAAAGATAGAAACTTGCATTATGTACAATAAAAATATAAACTTTTAAAACCTTTGATGTTTACCAAAAATGGTAATCATTTACTTTATATGCCCTGCTTTTGCCCTATGATTATTACTTAGGAAATTATTGATTGAATTGAATATAGTGACGTTTTATTATAATCAATTATTCATTCGTATTTTGGCCCTGCCTATAGTAATAATAACAACTGTAACTTTTCTCTTATTTATTCTTGCATGTATGAAAATACAGAATTACTTTTATTATTATTACTATTCTTATAAATCTGTTATGGCTGTAATTTTACATTTGAATGGTTTAAATAAGGAAATATAGCAGTCCATCGCTTTCCTGTCCTCCCCTTTATTTTTGTTAAGTTGCCAGGGTTATAATTATATAGTAATGGTTATAGTAAAATGCTTCTTATGTTTCACAGTTATAGTAAAATGCTTCTTATGTTTCATATTGCACGGCTCCGTCTTGTAGTCATTTTACGTAGTTACTTTTACAGCATTTGGCTTAAAATTTATTGATTGGTTTCCATATCTTATTAAGCCTTGCTTTAAATGCATTGATGGAGGGTGCCTGTACCACCTCATTTGGAAGATCATTCCAATTTTTTTGTAGCCCTAACACTGAAAGCATTTTACCTACAGTCTGTTCTAGGCCTTGTTTGGAATAGTTTTAAATTGTTTCCCATAGTGAAACTTTCTTTTCTTAGTGTTGTGGTGTTTTTGTTTGTCTTATCTATTTTGTTGATAAGCCGATACATCTGGATTAGGTCTGCTCTTTCTCTCCTGTATTCTAGAATAGGGAGTCCAAATATTCGAAGCCTTTCAATTTATGATTTGTTTTTCAGTTCTTTGACCATTCTCGTAGCCCGTCTTTGGGCATTTTCTATTGCGATTGCATCCTTTTTGTATCTAGGACTCCAAATTACTGAGCCATAATCTAAGTGTGGACGTACCATTGACTTGTATAATTGAAAAAAAAATTCTTATCCATATAAGTGAAATATTTCATTCATTATAATTCCCATATTTCTATTTGCAACGTTTACTTTGGTATTAACATGAAAAGTAAGTTTGGAGTCAAAAATGATACCCAGATCTTTTTCTTTGTCAACATTTTGAATCTCATTAATGGAACCGTCTGTGATTTTATGAAGTATTGGTTTTGGCTTTCATTTTCAAAATATAGGGATTTGTATTTAGTAGTATTGAACGACAGTTCTCTTTCTTGCCAAGTCATAAGCATTAAAGATGTTGCCTTGTAGAAGGTTTTCATCATCTGGCTTACGGAGGTATATTTTGTGGATTGAAATTTTTTGAACATCTGAACAATGCACAGTTAAAGTCTGGCACATTATTGGGCAAATGCACATCTGATAGTGACAAAATACAGTTTCAGCAAGGTTTGATGTACTTTACACTGTCGATATAAGAATAGGTCAATTGCACATGTAATACAATGATATGATAGAAAATGATTCAATTCTATCCAGTTAACCGTGACGTAATTACTGACAAATAAAGGTAATTAGTCGCTGTTATTGTAAAATCTTATAGACCCGCATCTCCAAATTCTTCCGTTAACCTCGGTTTATTTTATTTTTTCCGTCGAACGCCAGACACGCTGATTTCCCTTGAAGATTCTCCGCCAAACCTGACATAATGTCTCCATTTCTACCTGGTCTTCTTTCTCCAGTGATATCATACGGGTTAAATGATCGGAGAATCTTTGGATTTGGAACGGCAAAATTAATATCTGTAGATCTAGCAGAGTACTGACCACGTCAACAAACGTTCTTGACATTATCACCTTGACTCTTCGGACCACTCATAAATCTTTATAAACCTTTCACCAAAGAGTTTATATCCCAGTTTCCAGAAGGGTTAACGAAGACATCACATTTCAGTTCAGGATTAATGTGTCTGCGTGAATTTGTCATGGAAATTGCACGAATTGGTCATGGAAATTATATATATGTAACAAGAGATTTGGTTAGTTAGAGCAATCACAGCCGATTTCGTTTTTTCCAAGTTTGTAAAAGATTACCCCTTGTGATGTCTTTCATGTGTTGCTTTAAGTTAACACTCGATATTAATCAGATTGGGTTATGTATAAACAACCAATTTGTCCAATATCCGTGGCTTTCCTAGTACACGAGCAACTATGTGCGTGTTTAACATGACACTCACAAGAAATCGGCGTGCCAAACGCTACATCATTGTGTAGCCGGGTGTAGTATAAGGGGCACTTATACTATCTCGCCGTACAAGCTAGCTTTTATAGCGACGTGGTAGAGTGTTCGCTTAGAGTGTGAGAGGTCCCAGGATCGAATCCCCACAGGAGTCGATAGGATATTTATTTGCGGGTTACAATTGTACGTATGTTTAACATCTTTTTCGTAAACACGCTAAACAAAGACAACATGGATCATGTAAATGGGCTACAATGAAATGCCTTTGATAAAAAAGGGTCTGGAAATATATAGTGTGAAAAGAGAGATCTTTTGTTAGGAAATAAAGCTGTAAATATGATGCGACGTGCTTAACACACATCCAAAATTTTAGCAATTTCCGAAATATTCTTTGAGTGTTCTCTAAATACAGCAAACGGATAGGGGAAAGTTGGGTATCTGTGGAAACCTTAGACAATAGCGGGTACTTTAGGATAGGTGGCTTGTCTGAAAGACTACGTAGATTTAATACATACCTTTCTAAAGTTTGAATTTTCACGCCGAAGCGGTCATTTCGTCGCCATTTTTTCGTGTTGAATACCATTGTCAATCACGTGATTCTCCCCATTGGATCAGATCAAGCAAAAGTCACTTGACCTTTTTGAAAAATGAAAATATTGTAGGCCTTACAAAAGGAAAACATTAGAATCTATAGATTCAGAAAATTACCTTATAAAGTGGAAAGTTACTAATTAGGTCAGTCTGCGCGGCTTGCCCAGACTGACTTTGGTCGACATTTTTCACATTTCACATTAGGTCCCTTTTCGCATGACGAGTCACATATTGCTGTTTTTCATCGAAAGCCTCGTATCTGCAGCTTGTTTTAAGCTGCAGATACGAGGTTTTCCTTTAAAAGCGACCGTATACAACAACACTCATCAGCAATATTATACGTTTAGGGATCAGAATGTAACTATTTTCTCCTAAAAATTTGGTTTTTACATTTCTTGTTGAAACGGCATTCGAAAGTATTGAGACACGAATCTCATTAGCGGTGAGCTACCTTAAATGGGAATTACCTGTTGTCTAATCAGAACCCATGTGCTTTTGAAAAGCAATTTCTTCATTTTCCGCAATGTTTTTCAAGGCCTTTATCCTGTTAGACGCCAATTTAAAGTTATTTTGTAGGAATGGAATAAATATAAATTAAAGGAACTTTTTATGTGCTTCCATGATTGGATAGTCTCGAAACAACTGTGGTATCATTAGTTCATTTAACCCTTTCCAAAACATGACCTTGTTTTGACGTCCCTAACAGACAATGCTTCGGAAAACATTGAGACAAAAGAAGAGAATGCTGATAACCAGCATTTTCTCCTTTTGTCTCAATATGTTTTGGGCTACAATGCATGGCAATCTTGTCTATATCAACATCCAATTGTCGTCTGTAGCAGCTCGCAAATTTGAACAGGCCAAAAATTTACTCTCTACATGTAGTTATGGGTTGATACAGTAAATGATTCGGAAAACGCTTTTAATTTACAAGTATGTAATATGGAAGAACACATCAAAAAGCAATTAACCCTTTTCCAAACAACAAACTTTTAGGGTGGTCCACTTCAAAAACTGCCACAAATGACAAAATGGGTGTTATTAAAGGTAGGATTTGTGTAAAATATGGCACAGAAAATATTGAGACAAAAGGAGAAACTGCTGGTTATCAGCAGTTTCTTCTTTTGTTTCAATGTTTTCCAAAGCCATTTCTATTAGGGACGTCAAAACCAGGTCTTGTTTGGGAAAGGGTTAATTTCGTCTGCAGCTGGACCAATACTTGCAGACGAGTCATAATTTGTTAATGAAGGTATATCGTGTGTTAAACCTTTCCCAAACGAGAACATTGCAGATTGGTGCGATTTGATAGCTGCTGCAGACGATAAAGTCGTTGGTCACGTTCGAAAGTGTCGTAACTACAGCTTAAATAAGCTGTAGTTACGACAATTTCGAACGTTACCGACGAAATGTATGTCAGTGAATTTGAAAACTCGGCAATTTTGATGGGAAGCACGAGTAAATATTAGTTAGCATCATTTTATATTTTATGTCCACGTATCGAAAGATCGGGGATATATTGTTTTATCGTTATCTGTCTGTACGTCCGTCTGTCAGTCCGAAATTTAACTTGAAAACTAAACACTGGCCTTTTCGAGGGCATTAGAGTTTCACAAACGTATCTTGATTTTCTTTTGTCTCAATGCTTTATGAAACCTATTGTACTTTTTGTACGTCTGAGCCAGGTGTTTTCTGGTCAGTGTAGGCCTATGTGACTCTAAACATTTGAAGAACAGTTTTAAAAGTCGCAGATTTTATTCCAATCTCAAAACTGCAATTTTAGCCTAGCTGTTTAGGATGATTGAAGAAAAAAGAATGTATTTTCTCGAAATTTGTTTTTGAAAATTTAAGAAATGCACATTATAATCAGCCGTGATCTGGAAAGGGTCCTGTACGGCTTTTGAGCCCAACCTGGTTCTAGATCAGCCTGCGTATGCACACAGTCTGATAGGGAACATAATTGTTTTCCAATAGCTTCGTCATGGTCTGTAGCGACCATATATTATAAGAGTAACATTAGACAATGACAGGTCCTTTTAGGAAAAGTAGAAACCGAACAGACGCCATAATGCACTGTCAAAATAAAGGGGCATAATCTTGCAAAAGAATGTAGGTATTGAAAGTCTGAGTGATCTCCCATGGATTCACGCGTTCCATTAAAGTGGCAGATCACTCATACTGGCTCCTAAATTATTCCTTGAAAAAGTCCCCATTTTCCACACACAAGAATGCTTTTGACAGCATTCAAGTCAACTTGAGCCTAAAACTGGTCAAGATCTATCCTTGACCTGTGGTTATTTGAGAAAATGGACCCACCATTTCTTTTTCTCAATACTTTCAGTCAAACATGCGTACCGTACTGTGTTTTTTCAACGCCAAAACACTTACACCGGAAATAGTGGCTTCGCGTTTTAATACACCGAAATACACCAAACAAAGAACAATAGAATTGGCCCCAAAAGGAGAAAATGTCTTTCAAAAGTATCCTCAGAAAACCTTAGTTCAAAATCATTCAAGTGGAGAACAAGTCATATTACCAATAGAAGGACCATTTTCAACATTCCATGATTCGGAAGCACTTCTAGTAGTGACCTTATACCGTCATTACTCACAAAGCTGCGTTCACCGATTCTTTCATGATAGATATATAATTTAACCCTTTCCCACACATTGACGCTTTTGGATGCCCCACAAAATAAAGGATTCGGGGAAAATCATTGTTGACAAGCAATTTCTTCATTTTCCACTATGTTTTCTACCAAGAAAGACCAAAAAATGTTAAATTTTGTTCCATGGAAATTGTCGTCTGCAACACCTATGGGTTTGGACTAGGCTTAAATTTTGTTGTTCGGTAATGGGTTAAAAGTCTTATTTTTTTTACTTTAAAAGTGTTTGGACTAGGATATCACTCATTAATTTTCTTTCAAAAAGAAACTTGTCCATTTCAATCTCAACTTCGCCATATGAAACTTTAACCCATTACCACACAGTGACTCCTTTTGACTCCTCACAAGATAATGGCTTTGGAAAACATCGTGGACAAGCAATTTCTTCATTTATCACAATGTTTTCTACGTAAAAAGACCAAAAAAACACCCTTGAAATTGTCGTCTGCATCATCTCTGAATCTATACTAGTCTAAAAATTTGCCGTTTGGTAATAGGTTAAAAGGGAATTAAAAATATACTTTCCGACGAATTGCCTATTCAAGTCGTTTCGCGTCCGGTTTTTTTCCATCCAATTACATGAAAAACAAAGAAATTAATTAACTTTATGGTGGGAGTTTTCTCTTCTTTTGTCAGGAAAGATGTCTGGAAAAACTTATCAGTTGAAGAAAACAATGATTACACCATTCTTTCTAGCAACACTATACCAATTTTCCATTTATTTTCGTCAAACAGACAAATTTGATGATTTACGCCCTGTAGTTAAAGTCAAGATAAAAATGATAAAGAATTTCTGGTTCATCGTACCCCTTTCAAAAACCATATCCTTTTTGTACTGCCAAAATTAAAAAGTGTTGAAAAAGATGGGTGATATTGACGAAAACTAAAAGAAAGGGCTTTCAAATATGAAGAAAATGTTGAGGAAATGGAGGAAAAGGCTGATTAGCAGCATCTCCGTCTTTCGCCTAATATTCTGCTTTGTTTTTCTTCTAGGAGCGTAAAATCTGAGAAAAGAATAAATCAGCTACCCTACCCCTGAACAGGTATTTAAAACGTCAGAAGAAAAAACAACAACACGTAAATTAAAGATAATCTCAGCCTTATTTCAAGATTGTATCTTCTTGTCTGAAAATCTGCTAAATGCTAAAAGTTTAGTTGCTGATTTAACCTTTTCTTCAGTAAAGAGGTTTTATGTGCATCTATATCAGGCATGGGAAGACATTGAGGTTAAAGAAGAAACTGCTGGTAACCATCATTTACTTCTTTTGCTCGAATAATTTCTGTGCTATATTGTATACATAAACCATATCTGTATCGACACTTTTTTGCTGTTTTGAGCAGCGATGAAATAGTACCATTCTAAAGTTTTGCCGTTTGGGAAAGGGTTAAATCAACAAATCATATGAAAAATTCACATTCGTCATAAACGTATTAAACGCTATAGGCGACACAATAGGTGGTTTGCAATGAAGTAGACTTGATGGAACCTAGCCTAAAGATGCAGCGAGTTTTAACCCTTTCCCAAATAATGACGCCATTTCACGCACCCAAGGGTTATTTAAAGATTTGGTGGTTACATCTTAGCTAGCCAAAGTTGAACCCGTCTACGTCTGTGTTCAACCTTAACCCTTTCACAAACAACAAAATTTTAGGGTAGTCAAATTCGAAAGCTGCTGCAGACGACAAAATATATGTAAATAAAGATTGAAATTGTGTGTGAAATAGCCAAGAAAATATTGAGGCAAAAGGAGAAACTGCTGGTTATCAGCAGTTTCTTCATTTGTCTCAATGTTTTCCCAAGCCATTCCAATTAGGGACGTAAAAAGCAAGTCTTGTTTGGGAAAGGGTTAAACGGATTTTCTCGGATTTCTTGGTAGGCCTACTGTAACACGCCGCCTAGCAGTTGCCCTGCTGGTTGTTATTGAGTAGTGGCAGCAGTCAATTAATTGTCGCATTTTAAACTTTTTTTTGGTGACGTCATTATCGCAAGTTCTACGTCATATGACTACCTACGGGGTATTAGATAGTGGCTGTATAGCAGCGCGTTAAATGCTTATATCGCGTAAAATCTACTATTCAGACTCTATCTGACTTAGTGTTCGCTAGCGGTTCATTGGAGACAGGGGCGTGGCTATGTATAGACGTCACATAAACTTGTTGGCAGTTTCGTTTATGCGAAATATAGTGGCGAATTATTTCTAAAATATACTGCAATTTCATTGGTCCAAAAAGTAGGTCAAACACTAAGTCAGATTTAGCTTCTTTGTTGGTTAAATTGTCACAAGTATGGTAGTCTGTCGATTAGAAATAGAAATCAAAGTACTGAAAGTACTGTTGGAAAGCAAATTTGCTGATTATGTCAAAAGGCCTTTCTAGTTGTTAGCAATATGAATTACACGGAGTTGGATAAAAGTAATTAATTGAATTTGATTCTTTAGAAAGTTACAAAATACAAATTATGAAAGGATAATGTCTGTTCCATATCAGCAAAATATACTGAACAAAAGAGAAAACTTTACGCTGCAAGATTTCTTGTTTCTGAAAAAGTATCGAACTAAAAGCCTGATTTTATTTTTACAATATTTCCATGGCATTCGGCAATCGTTTTGTCGGAGTTTCATTGCCTTGTCTCCTTAAATGTCAGAGTTACGGCCCTTAATGCATTTACAGCTAATTTCATCTAATGCCACATACGCGCGATAAACGATTCATTATTTTTACGGAATTGGTCATAAAAACCAAAAAAACCCACAAAACATCTCTCTTATCACTTGTAGCAAGCTCTAAAATAAAGGTCTAATCTGTCAATTTTGTGAATTACCCCCCTTTGACATAAACAAATAGGGAATTTAAAATGTCGAATTCTCCCAGCCGAAAACGACTATAAGGCATTCTAGCACTCTATGTTCTCCTATACCCAATGTCATGTTCTGAAGTAGGTTTTCTTGTATAATAGACTAGTGCGACAGGTCACGGTTCATAAATCTATTTGATGTACAGGCCCGTAGGAACAGGGGGGGGGGGGCTAGGGGGGGGCTAAGCCCCTCCAATGTTGGCTAAAAATGCCGAATTTTCTTGACTGTAAATCAAATAAAACAAGAGCCGTCAGAGACGGACAATGCTCCCCGAATAAGGCATTGTCACAATAAATATATGCCATGCAGAGCTAATATAAAGCTAACAAATGTTAAGCCCCCTTTTTGCATGACATATTTTGTATACGCAAATTTTAAATAGTTTATTGTCAAGGGCATCTGATTTGCTACTCAAATATGAAATTTCATCAAATTCTGACCATTAGACTAAGAGAAATTAGAGAAAAACTGTATTTAACCTTAAGTCCCCTTTTCCCATGACGAGGCCTCAAATCCAAAAACGAGGAAAAGTACATCGGCATTTTGTCATAGGGAGTTCACATGGTAAGTTTCATTTGATTTGGCCCAAGGGTTATGGAGAAATCGCTTCGGACGGACGGACGGACGGACATACCCATGAGAGGGTACTTGTGCAAAAAGTGACTTGAGGGTTGCATTTCTGTACAAATGGTATTTCTGAGGTTCAGATTTCTTGTCAATATTGTGAGGATATTTGGTCATGACAGAAATGGTATTTATGAGGTTCAGATTTCTTGTCCATATTGTGAGGATATTTGGTCATGAATTGCGTATAGATATAAACAGCATATCCAACTTCTTGTGATGGTGTTTACGGTCACTTTAACAGTATTTCAGTTTGTTTGTTTTGATGGCATTTATCATTTGTTTGACATTATTTCAGTCATATAAGCAATGTACAGGTAATTGCAGTGGGTCCTATGTACAAGGCACCAACCCACCCTTGTGGAACCCAACCTTACCACAAGCCAGCTTGATGGCTTCCACACATAAAAAATATGAAAGTCCAGACCTGCCTAGGATTCGAACCCACAGCGGTGAGGGGCCCCGATAGATTTGCAGTTCATGAGGACCCCTAAAATTTAGTCATATAAGCAACGTCTAGATAATTTCAGGGGGAGGGAGACTCTAAAGGCACAGGAGCCATTCAGTTAAACCCTACTTACAACAAACCAGCTGGAAGGCTTCCTCCTGTCAGATTTAAAGCTAAAACAGACATTTTCAACCACCAAGAGCAGATTTCTAATTGCTGAATTCCACCACTGTTTCTTTCGTTCTTTTTTTCATGGTGTTTTCTGCCGTTTTTGAACAATTTTTCAGTTATATCATGGCAACATTTCACTTATTCATGCCTCCTGTCTACCAGTACTAGGCTAGGCTCTGAAGTGCATTGCCCAAATACACTCCTGTGAGACTAAGCGGCTAGGGCGGGATTCAAACCAGTGCCCTTCAGTCACCCTAACCACTGAGCCACAGAGGACCCTACCACTATTTCTTAACACTAAGTAATACATTTATTAAATTCTTTATTCAGGTTTAAATTTATTATGGTACTCTTGTAAATTAATATGAAATCAAACTATGCATTTATGCAATACCACACAAACAAGAATGGTGGAAAATAAGTTTTACTTAGCGACAAGAATATGTTCTCACGGAGGGGTACTTGTGGGGAGCATCCATTGTGAGGTGCAGTTCCGTACATTTAGTACTTCTGTGTAGCATCAGATTTGGCCATACTGTGAGGATTTTTGTCCATTTTGTGCAAAACCTTGTCTGTAACAAGAAAACTTTGGCCAACAAATGTAACTATTAATAAACAAATGCATCCCACCATTCTGAGAAAACAAACAAGTGACTCTGTCACATAAACTCTCAAAGGAGAATTAGTAAAACATGTTCATGGACCAATGAAATACACATATTCAAACAATGCCATTTTACAAGAGGCTTTTAAAAGCTTAATGATTAGTCAATTAAATAGAATATCTTTTTTCTTTGTTGTAAAATGTCAAACAAAGGTCAAAGTCGAAAGGCCAAGGGGGTCATTACTCCTGAGGTCAAGACATGGTCCCTTCCGAACTTTTGGAGGTATCCATATGTGAAAAGTCTATACTCCAATTGACCAAACACCGATTGTCAATCAAAAACATCGATAAGCCAATGGACGAAAATTGTCACACACCAACTCTTTGTCTTAAATTCTTCATTGCTACGTCACGTGATATTGTATCGATCTATCAACTGTCAATCAAAACAATTGACATGCCAATGAACGATCAGGAAAATGCCACACTTCCGTTGTTTGTATTAGATTCTATATTGGGTGGAGCGATCTATGAATTGGCGTTTGGTAAATTCTAATATAGTATGCCTTACCTGCCCCTTATATTATGTTTATTGGGTCAGACACAAAAACATAATGGAGCAGAAATCATATTTTCAATAAAGACGAATCTATTATCTTAATCTGAAAATAAAACAATTTTCCATAACCTTGGGGTTATTTAAATTTTACATGGGCAGTTGCCAGGGACTATAATCCTAGTCGTCTGTATCACTTTACAACTTTGAAATCTGATAGTTCATGTATAAATCCTTAATGTCCACAATCATGGTTTATTGGAGCAAGTAAATTTTCAATTTTGCTTCAAAATTTAAAGGATTTTCACCCTAATAGCAGCTTGCAGCTCAGTAGAACAGCCATTTGTGCACCTCAGGAAAATGGACAAACTTTTGCACAATTCCTTGTTATCATTGTCTATATCAATTGAAAGCCATACATGCATATTAGGAAAATGGACAAACATTTGCACAATTACTTGTTACCATTGATTATATTTGATATAACCTATGTAGCAGCCCGAAGTTCTATAGTACAGCCAATTGTGCACCCCAGGACAATGGACAAACTTTTGCACAACATCTTAGCAGCTTGCGCCTCAGTAGTACAGCCATTTGTGCACCCTAGAAAAATGGTCAAAACTTTTGCAAAACTTTTTGACACCATTGACTAGCAGCTAGCACCTCAGTAGTACAGCCATTTGTGCACCCTAAAAAAATGGACAAATTTTTGCACAACATCTTGTCACCATTTGACTAGCAGCTTGCACCTCAGTAGTACAGCCATTTGTGCACCCCCCAAAAAATGGACAAACTTTTGCACAACATCTTGTCACCATTGACTAGCAGCATGCACCTCGGTAGTACAGCCATTTGTGCACCCCAGAAAAATGGACAAACTTTTGCACAACATCTTGTCACCATTGACTAGCAGCTTGCACCTCAGTAGTACAGCCATTTGTGCACCCCAAAAAATGGACACACTTTTGCACAACGTCTTGTCACCATTTGACTAGCAGCTTGCACCTCAGTAGTACAGCCATTTGTGCACCCCAGAAAAATGGACAAACTTTTGCACAACATCTTGTCACCATTGACTATATCTGATATAACCCTTGTAGCAGCATGCAGCTCAGTAGTACAGCCATTTGTGCACTCCAGAAAAATGGACAAACTTTTGCACAATTTATTGTTACCATTGATTATATTTGAATAAGGTTTTCATTGTGCATGTAATAAGTGGAGAAATCAATTGGTCAACACAAGCCTTTGTCACTCTCATTTTAGCCTGGTATGGTTGTACTGGCATTTGAAAAGACAAAATTTTGTTAAACCATAATGACATGATAAAAAGAATTTCAATGGTCTTTCCACAGGATTTGTTTGTACAAAAGGAATTATTATAATTTCATCAGAAAGGTCTTAAATTTGAAACATTGAGAAACAAACACACATGCTTCATTTCCTTGTACTCACTGATATGTTACAGGAGTACAAACATATTCACACCCCGAAACTGAAGTGTACATACACTAACAATACATTATTTTGATAACTTCCAAGATATATGAAGAAATTGAAAAGGAAATGCACAGAAGTACGGAATCCTGTTTCCGCCATCCACTTTTCCCTACATACAACACGAAAAGTCGAAATTAGTGCCATTAACTTCCACTTTTCTACCAAACAGTTACCTGGAAATGCAGAAAATTTGAAGTTTTGTCTGTGACAATTGTCAGAAATTAGTGTGACTAACTTCAACTTTTCGACTTTTCACAAACTGAACACCATTTAGGAACTATGTCATTTATCTCTATATCCCGCCCATAATTTTATCTCGAAGATTTTTATAGGAAATGTATCTTTATCGAAAACATGTACATCTGCAAATTCAAATCAATTATTTATGGTGATGTTCACTGTTTGTACACGGTCTCTGGATAGCTGGTCTGATTCTATAATTACGGTTGTACATGCCCATTTACGATTTAACCCTTTCCCAAACAAGACCAGTGGCCAGTTTCATCAAAATATTTAAGACATTCTTTTGTCTTACTGATGGCGTATGCCAATTTAAGGGCAAACTAGAAAGACCTGAAGGTCTTGAGTCGCTCCACAAGCCTGAATTTCTTAAGGTTCATGCTGAAAATTACACAAAGGCAAAATCTTATCGTCACCAACATTCTGTTCTAGTTTTGTCTTGATTAGTCCATATTTGTAGATGCTAGAGTGAAATCAAAGTCAAAATAGAGCCGAAAATGGCAATTTTGTCAATTTCAAGGGCACATAACTCATGATATAAAATTCATATCAAGCTGAAAATTATACCAAGGCAAGATCTTATGGTCACCAATATTCTGTACAAGTTTTGTCTTGATTAATCAGTATTTGTAGTTGCTAGAGTGAAAACAAAGTCACAATAGAGCCGAAAATGGTAATTTTGTCAATTTCAAAGGCACATAACTCATGATGTAAAATTAAGATCAAGCTGAAAATTACACAAAGGCAAGATCTTATAGTCACCAACATTTTGTCAAAGTTTTGTCTAGATTTGTCAATATTTGTAGTTGCTAGAGTGAAAACATGTCAAAATAGAGCCGAAAATAGCAATTTTGTCAATTTCAAGGGCACATAACTCAAGATGTAAAATTCAGATCAAGCTGAAAATTACACCCAGGCAGGATATTATGCTTATATATATTCTGTCCAAGTTTTGTCTTGATTGGTTGATATTTGTAGATTTTAGAGCAAAAATAAAATCAAAACCAGCTATTTTTGACATTCAAGGGCAGATAACTCAGGTTATTCTGGTTCGATCAAAATTCTTTGAAGGAATCTGAGAAAGGGTCACCCAAGGATCATTCCTGTGAAGTTTGGTTGAAATCCATCCAGTAGTTTCTGAGGAGAAGATTTTTAAAGAAAAAGTTTACGGACGCACGGACGCACGCACTGACGCACGACGGACACACCGCCATGACAATAGCCCGCTGGCCTGAAAGGCCAGTGGAGCTAAAAACGCATGTCGCCAATCTATTACGACCTGGGTTATGCGATTGTCGTTTTTAAGCGATTTAAAGACTTTGGAAAATCATAAATATGTCCGTACTTGAAAAAATTCCAGTTATTTCTAAACTGTGTTACATTTCCATTCCAAATATAAACATTTTGTACGGTTTAGAATTTTGAATTCATGCATACTTATGAAAAAATTTGACATAAATGTTCAAAATTACCTCCCTTGCATATGAATATGGAGTAAAATGATTTTTGTCAATTATTTTCTTCTTGAAGCATAAAATTGAAATCCGGCACGGTGAATCAACTTATGTGAAGTGCATTTACAAGTGTGTGTAATTTGATGCATTTCATATGGCTAGAAAGTGGTGTTTTTCATTATGGGTATTCTGCCTTAAATGGTTTGATGAAACAGACCCCTGGCTTTGACATCCCCAAACAAAAAGGCACAGGAAAACATTGAGGTAAAAAGAGAAAATGCTTATTATCAGCATTTTCTCTTTTGTCTCAATATTTTCTGTGCTATATTATGCAAAAATCCTATCTTCATCAACATCAGTTTGTCGTCAGCAATATATTTCTAATTAATTTCATAATTCTGGTTGTTTGGAAAAGGTCTACTTATAAAGGATATACAGTTTGCAAATGTGGCTCAAACATATTCTTTGCATTCGGTGTAAAAAGTGTTTAAAACATGTCGAAAACTGTATGTATAGATCCCGATCCGTTTCAGTTTATCGGGGTTTTACGCTGTTTTCAACTGCTATGGTCATGTCGCAGCGGCTGGGGCACCTACCCATGGATTCCTGTTGTTTCTCAAACCAGTACTACCACAACACCCTTACCAAGCCTCAAGCTGCTCGCCCACTTAGGTTAACGATTTCAAACCCATTGGTGGGTGACAATTTTGTCAGAATGGGTATTAGCCGCGGTCGAGTATCGAACCTGGGACCTCTCGAGTGAGAGGCAGATGCACTACCAACTGCGCTAAGGTATGTATGTGTGTATCAATTAGAAACATTGTTAGAAAAAGAAAAAGGCTGGATATCAGCCTTTTCTTCTCGTGCTTTCTTAGCTTTCTCTGAAAATTGAGATCTTTAACCATTTACCCGTGCCAAAACCTACACCTCTGAAAGTTTTCCAACATAATTCAAAGGTAATGCAGATGCCAAATCGTCGGTGTAAATGCAAAATCTCGTATGTCGATTCTTGTGATGATCAAAGTCAAATCTTGTGTGCCCATTTAAGACAATTCTTGCAGGTTTTGAGGTAATTTTACTTATCAGTATTAATGGCACATTACTTGTGAACAATGTGTTCAAATTTCAAGTAAATTCTTTCAGTAAGGGAAAAGTTATTACACTTTTTTCCGACCCCTTTAAAATTTTCCAAAAACGAGATACGAGGTTTTGCATTTACAATGACGAGATGCATCGTGAAAAAGGCAGGACTTGTGTGCAAATTATAATACCAAAAAGTACAATGACTGAGGAACTGCTAGCAATGCTATATAGATTTCAGCATTTTCTTGTTTTACCTCAATGTTTTCCTAATTCTTATCTATTATAGAGGTCAAATCTGGTCTTGTCGAGAGAGGGTTAAAACCAGGTGTTATTAGGTAAAGCGGTTAACAAACTGAATTACCTAACTTTCGAAGAATTTGTATGACTGAAGAAAATAGAGAAAGAAGAGGAGAACATTTGGGTAACTGGGAATGATCATTCCCAATTTTTTATTCTTTTCCCCAAAATCAATCTAATAGGGCTCGACTTAATCAAGTAAACAGTGACATAATTTCGGACATTTTAACATTAGTTTTACTTTAGTTTGGCGGTTGTGTGTTTTCCGTGTTGTGTAAAGGGCGAGTGTAATAAATATTGGACCGTGAACCACGGCACAACCTTTCTAAGGAACGATAACCTACAATGGTTCCCCATTATTGATTTTCTACTTCTCCACATTGCTTTCAAGCTCTGGTAGCCTAAGTCTTTTTTACAATTATTTTAAGTTGACTCTGAGCTGATTGAGTCCCATCAGCAGGCATAGTTTGGCCAGACTTGCTTGTGAACAGCTTTCCCAGAGACCTAAAGCAGTGAATTGCTGTCCTGGTCATTTTGAGACACAACCTGAACTGCCGATCCGTTATGACCGGAAGCTATCCGCTAATGACCTAATTAGTGCTGTCAGCAAAAAGGGTCTATCTAGTAGATAAATAATATTTGTGCCCAGGTATGGGATTCTATGACAGGAATACATGTTTACTAATCGGTACCAAACAAAAAAGATTATCACTTGTAATAAAATTGTGCACAACGACAAATTAGTTAGCGATCCGCTACTGCCTAAACAACTGTACACAATTATGAAGGAATTTCTGCATTAAAATGCAATAATCAGACTACGAAGGGGGGTTGGCTTGAACCCTGGAACCCCCTCTCGATCTGTCACTGCAGTCAGCCATAATGTGCAACTCAGAAAAATGGACAAACTTTTGCACAATTCTTGGCCTGCTTTGTTTACATTTTCAAGCTCGTGTGCTGTCATTTGCAATTTAATCTCCCATACTGGTGTTACAATGACAGTTTATCAAAGTCAAGATAATTTGTGAAAACAAAGTATTACCTAATTTGACTAAACTCCTGACTCCATAGAAGTAAATGTCTGATCCATCTCTTTGACAGCTGCACAATCACACAATTGACCTAATTAGGTCAAATGAATAGAACTTAGACAAGGAAAAAACTGTTTTCATCTGGTCATTCATGCTCTCAATAACTTCCAATATGACCAATTCCAACAACCACAAATCATTTCTCAATCCATTTCTAAATAGCTTCAAGACACAACTAATTAAGTCCAAAACACTGACTGAGTATCCAAAATGGCGGTCAATTATTTTAACTCCTGACACATGCATTGTAATAAGGTCAAGAACATAAGAGAATTTTCCCTAGCAACTAGAATAGTTTATAAAATAAAAAGAATTACTACAAATGTATTTCTATAACTTCTACTTTACAAAGAATCATGAATAAAATACAGTATATTCCATTATTTACCTTCAAAGTGTGGAACTACTTTTTCTATTGATTGGGCTCTGGTTCCCAGTTTAGTAACTTTACACTTTATAGACTGAACCCCCAGTAGTCAGAATCATAATAATATACAGGGAACCAGCTAATGGTGAAATATTGCGTAATAATACATATTTTAAATATACATTGTATTGAAACTGAAAATTTCATGATCTCGGCCATACACCACGGACATGTCCGGAAATCCGAAAATTTCTGAGGTGCAAAATACAAATGGTACTTGTGAGGTCTTGTGGCCGAATTTGTGTTTTTTCATGTTCAATTGCGAGGTGCACCTCGTAAATAGCATTTATCCCCACAATTCTTCTGCATACGTGTCTTGCAACTCGCAACTACCTTCTCATGAGAGCGGACAGGACGGACGGACGGACGGAATGACGGACGGACAGGACGGACGGACGGACGGACGGACAGACAAAGCGGCGACTATATGCTCTCCCTTCGGGGAGCATAATAACCATCTTACCGGCTATCAACGAATTCATTCAATTTCGTAGTTTTTGTTCCACTTAAAACTTCTCTTTATCACTGTATATTGAATGCACGTGTGCTTAATCGCTGTATATTGAATGCACGTGCGTCGTCATCGATTTCTCCGCATATTTGCGGGAGCCTCGTTTTGAAAATGTCGATTTGTTACTATTTTTAGTAACAATTCACATGTATACAATGTTAATTTCCCATAAACCCATTGTTTGCCTCCGGAAGTTAATCAGAGTCTTCTCTGATGAAAATTCGCTCTTCGATATTTGGATGTCGCTATTTACATCAGAGCGCTGTCCAATTCAAAAACAAAAGAAAATTCCGACACAAGTTATGTCGCTGTGTCGGAATTTTCTTTTGTGTTTGACTGGGACAGCGTTCCGTTGTAAATAGCGACATCCAAGTATCATCGAGCGAATTTTCATCAGAGAAGTCTCGGATTACCGTTAGTGTTCTGCGGGTACGGACTAAAACATAAATGAAAGTAAACTGGTACCCCGTCTTCTCTATCCCATTAACGATCGATAGATCTAGGGGCTGGGTACCAGTCTAAAATGAAAGGAGTCTATACCCTTATTAGAAAGCATTTGATCTCTGAAAACTACATGTCTTACTTGCTAAAACATGTGTTCCGTCACTACTTTATCCCTTTCCCAAATAAGACCGGGTTTGACAGCCCGAAAAGAAAATGTTCGGGGGAATATTGGGATGAAAGAAGAAACTGCTGATAATCAGAATTTTCTACTTTAACCTCGATATTGTCTTTGGTATTATCTACAAATAGTTCTAATTTTATCTAGGTATGTACCAATTTTGTCGTCTGCTACGGCTTTTTTTATTTTGACCAATCTGAAATGTTTCTATTTGGGAAATGGTTAACATACCAACAATGTAAATTGATTTGATTCTATGTAGGCCTATTCATCTAGATCTAAATCCACGGTGGGTAACTCACATGACTTTAGGGAAGCGTTAACACCGAAAAAATCGTCCGCTTCAAGGTATGTTTTGTTTAATTTCTCAGCTTATACCCTATTGATTTTGATGAGATAAAGTGTACGGAACGCGCCCTTGAGAGGGCTATTCCCGGCTCTAACTCACTCTGCTCCAAATCCAGTGGTTTCTTCAAACATTCGAGCCAAAGTGTTTGTAAGTGCAAAACGAAAGTGGGAAGCATTCACATGCACCGAAGAAAACTTTCGCTTGAATGTTTGAAGAAATCACGGGATCGGAGCAGAGTGAGTTACAAACGGGAATAGCCCTCTCAAATGCGCGTTCCGTGCACTTTATCTCGTCAAAATCAACAGAGTATAAGCTGAGAAATTAAACCAAACATACCTTGAAGCGGACGATTTTTTCGGTGTTAACGCTTCCCAAAAGTCACATGGGTTATCCACCGTGATATCTATAGATTAAAAAGTTAACACCGTTTTTTAAACCAAGTGGTGAAAGGATTGCTAGTCTGATTTCTATGCATTTTGAGCATATCATCACATATTCTGGTTTCCCAGATTTCTACTTTCGCTTTGAAATGCCTATAGCTACACGCGAATACTAGCAAGGCCTATTAGACAAGATGTCTATGTCATTAACCTTAAAATAACCACTTAGTTGATCAATCAATTATTGTGAACGCGATTAAATGCATGGCTTATCGAATATCATTGTTTAGTTTCGGACATTAAAACGTGTAAGAATTTGGGCATAGAAAGATTCTAAAAATAGACGTGTCCTAGTTCCTATTTTAGCGCTTGAAGTGGGTCGCATATTTCATAGTTCAGTAAACTTGACTGACCCATTTTCAACGAAAGATATTGGACTGGCTATTGAACCGTAATGAAAGCAAATTATTACGTGATCGTTTCTCCTCTTTTAACACATGTTTAATTGGATGTTTTATCATCGGTCACACAATTGAATATCTTGTGTACAACTATAGAATTCAATATTGAATATTCGAAAGGTTGTTCTTGTCATTGATCTTTGCTTTTGATAGAACTATTTATAGTGAGGAGGACCGGGAGATGTTGTGTGGTATGCAGAGAATGTTAAAGTGCAGAGAAGCACGACTGGAAAGAAAAGCAAATTTTGCAAATTTGCTTCCAAAAAACGGTCTGTTGCTCAAAACGTAACTGTTAGAAAATCGCTAATCTGCACATTTCATTTTTTGCAGATGTAACGAGCCATTTGATTGGAAGCGATGAGATTTCACCGCGTTCAATGTAAATAGACTTACTTAATTATCAATGTGGTATCTTGCAAAAAAGATTAAATCCGCCATAATGAATACAGACACGATGTTACGTCGTGGATATCACAATTGGCTTGCGAGGATTGGGAAAGTATCGATGAATTGAAGGGAGTGTAAATTGTCATCGATTCCTCCATTTTCCTCAATAGTTTCTACCCTATCGATGAGAATTGGCATTCTGCATGACTGACAATATATTCGTCTGCAACAATTTTGAATTTGGGCAGGCTCATATTTTGTCGTTTGGGAAAGAGTTTGTCCTCTTCATGCTAAACGGAACACTACAATGAAATATTAGCATTGTCGAACTATTGTAGGCATATTAAATTAGAAATTATTCCTTCGTTGTTCAGCAAAAGCCTAGTAGATCTAACTGCAGCGTAAAACAAGCTGCAGTTACGTTTTTTTTTTTTTTTTTTTTTTTTTTTTTTTTTTTTTTTTTTTTTTTTTTTTTTTTTGAAAAACATCAATTGACAGCTAAACAGTACACTAGGGTGGTAGAAAAGAAGATCAAAAGACAAGACTCTTTGATTATCCCAAGAAGTATAAATATTAACCATCAAAAACTTCACTTTGAAGGCTTGAGGTTTTTTGGTTGACTCTTTGATTTTAACAACAGTCGCGTGTTAAGCATAAGAGGACGCAAGAATGGTGTCTATGAACAAGACAATTTAATATCTTTTTCGATGTGAACATGGGCTTTTATAAAGAACCCCCACTTTTATGTCTTATGTAATAGCAATAAATGATAGACAATACAAAATATGGGAGGCGTCATATCAAATAGGGTCTTATTTTGTCAACATCGGTATGGTTTTCTTTAACTTTAGAGCATATACAAATGAAAGAACCGCTGGTCATAAGCATTTTCTTTTTTCTCGCAATACATGTACTTTCAAACCCCTTCTATACAAATATGATGCTTTAAAGCAAGTTGCTGCTTGAGAAACCAACCAAAAAACCTTACTTGCATGGTTTGGATCTATACCAAATAACATAGGCATCCTTTTCTAGATCCTAACTCATTTGTATTTAATGCAGACGCATCATAACGCTTTATGAATAAATTGTACTTTGTAAGCGAGGTAGATCTAGTCCATAGAGAATGCTCATCGTTGAGAATCACACCGTTCATCCAGATACAAAATACACGGATTGGTCTTCCAAACGCGGATTTGAAAATCAACAGCGTGCG
Organism: Fragum sueziense; assembly: GCA_963680895.1. Classification (NCBI taxonomy): domain Eukaryota; kingdom Metazoa; phylum Mollusca; class Bivalvia; order Cardiida; family Cardiidae; genus Fragum; species Fragum sueziense. Next base: position 29,461,064 of record OY804604.1, read on the forward strand.
AATACACAAGGTAAGAAAACATCAACATATATCCTTTTAATTTGCCGCAATATAAAAGTGTTTGTGCAGAGCTGATGCAAAATGGTTTATCTTGAGGGTGCTGCAGTTTCATAACAAAAGATTTTAGTAAACTATAGATACAAGCGTTTTTAAATCGTAAATCACTATTTTCTCGCCTAATTCCCGATTTGTTTTATATTTGCAGAAATTATTTAACTGGTTTCGAGCAAATATCTCTTCAAAATAAGTTTTCGACATCTATGGAACAAATCTATACCATTCATCAAACTGGAAAAATAAATTTTTGGTGTTTAAAGCCATGTTTAAAAATTAGCCTAGTTTGCTTCAAGGTACAACTTACCACGGATGTTGATACCACACACCACGGATGATTCACATAATTTGGGTAAAACAAACTCGGATGCGAAAATCTGGTTTAATAGTGCAAAACTCTGAAAATGACGATTTCTAATTAAAATACAATGACAGATGCGTGATTTTTATAAAGTAAACGTGCTATAACCGCATCCTGTTGACTTTTATAGTCGGTTATTTACTTTGCATCACACGCTTAAGAATGTTATCTTATATACCAAACTGTGTTTTGGAATGATCTTTGTCCTATTTATTCCAGATACAAAAGCCTTCCTAAAGAAGTAGTTCAGAGCGCTGATATTTCATTACCGCCCTCAATCACTTGATCATGTTACCGCTGTGTCTTGTGTGTGTTTGAGACCTATACGTGGCACATATGAGAGAAGCCAAGTTCTGCTTGCGGGTGTACCAGGTGATTTTTCTTGGGGTTCTCCTGCTTCGCACCACCTACTATATATTCATGTGACCTATTTCAATCGGTCCCCAGCCTTCACATTTTTCTCTTCTGGAAAGTTTTGAAAACTTTGATTGATAAATATATATTTGCCACAAAAACTTGAATTCCTCTCAGATAAATAGGGCTAATGTAAACGAGTCTAACCTTCCTTTGAAATGCAGAAATTCCACACGTAAACAAGACTAAACTTAGTCACATTTTACATAGCAAACGTCATCGCTTCACCGAGTGACGTCACTATGTAAATAAACTACACACAGTGATGTGCACAGACTTACCGGACATAAAAACAAGAGGGCCATGATGGCCCTACATCGCTCACCTGAAATTTTTGGCCTTGTTGAAATTAACATTTTGACCTGTATAGCAGCAAATTAAGAATTTCGCAATAAAGCCCCTTTTCCTTAGTTTTTCGACAGAATGAAACAAAATTCAGCTTTTCAAAAGTGTTTGCTCTTTTGCCCTTTTTCTGATGCCGCTGCACTAAGAGCTTTGATATTAATTAAATTCTTATAACAACTTTGAAAGCCCTTCACCCAAAGATCATTCATGTGAAGTTTTAAGAATATTTGCCAAATACATAAGCCAGAAAGATTTTTACAAGATTTTGCTATTTTCCCCTTTTCTCATGCCGCGGCAGTCAAAGGCTTTGATGGAATCAAAGTCTCTCAAAAACTTTGAAAGCCCTTCACCCAAGGATCATTCATGAGAAGTTTCAAGAATATTGGCCAACTAGTTGAAGGCAGAAGATTTTTACAAGATTTGGCTATTTTCCCCTTTTCTCATGCCACGGCAACCAAAGCCTTTTTTGATGGAATCAACTTCTCTTAACAATTTTGAAAGCCCTTTACCCAAGGATCATTCATGTTAAGTTACAAGAATATTGGCCTACTAGTTAGGCAGAAGAAGATTTTTAAAAGATTTGGCTATTTCCCCTTTTCTTATGCCGCGGCAGCCAGAGTCTTTGATGGAATCAAATTCTTCTAACAACTTTGAATGCCCTTCACCCAAGGATCATTCATGTGAAGTTTCAAGAATATTGGCCAACTAGTTGAAGGCATAAGATGATTTTTAAAAGATTTGGCTATTTTCCCCTTTTCTCATGCCGCGGCAGCCAGAGTATTTGATGGAATCAAATTCTTTTAACAATTTTGAAAGCCCTTCACCCAAGGATCATTCATATTAAGTTTCAAGAATATTGGCCTACTAGTTAGGCAGAAGATGATTTTTAAAAGATTTGGCTATTTTCCCCTTTTCTCATGCCGCGGCAGCCAGAGTATTTGATGGAATCAAAAATTTTTTAACAACTTTGAAAGCCCTTCACCCAAGGATCATTCCTGCCAAGTTTCAAGAAGATTGGTTTACTGGTTTGGGAGGAGAAGATCTTTAAAGAAATTGTGGACGGACGGACGGACGCCGGACAACGACCGATCACAATACCTCACCTTGAGCACTTTGTGCTCAGGTGAGCTAATAAACTTCAAAACACGAGGGTAGGTAACTTCAATCTTTAGTATTTCAGTTGTTTTGGGGGGAAATTTGCAGAAATTTTAGATTGACATATTTAAACAGATACTAATTTGATTTATGCTTGTCATTGGTGAGCTTACAATCATATTTTCAAGGGCGAATTCGATCTTGTTTCTCAAGTGCGCAGACTTGCCGGACAGCACTGTATTAGTTTTTGTTATTTTTGCGTGCAGGATCAACAGACAATGTAAGTCCTTATTTTCACAACCAAAGTCTTCCAGAGGCATGGTAACTAGTTCTTGAATCTACGCAATTCTTGTTCATTTCTATTCATAGTTCAGTGGTGTAGGAAGGTTTATAATATAGGTGGGGGGCAAACATTCATGTAAATGGAAATATGGGTGTATTATGGGGGCCATGGGGGGGGGGTCAGACCCCTTTTCTAAATTATTATGAGGGCCAGGGGGGGGGGGGCTCTTCCTACGCCTATGTAGTTTGTTTTACATGCTGTCGTAGAGGGTCTTTCATAAAGACTTTCACTTCAACCCACACTAAAGAGTAAGAGAGACAATCATGATAAATATTCTTGGCAATATCTTCATGAAAGAAATGCACCCATATGCCGTATGTTTACATGTAAAAATTGACAGACATGCGTAATAGAGTTGGTGTTTGAATATCGAAGATGATAACCTTTTGGAGCTCACTATCAAACTGCAATGAAACAAGATGATAATGAGGGTTTTAATCCTAGAATTCAAAGATTGAAAACAAAGACACGGACAACTTATCTGTTAATATGCAGCTGATATTCGCCTATCGCTTTATAAAACATGTAAACATGGTTTACTAACGTCTTCACTGTCGAAAGGGCTCATCCACATTCCTTTTAGTTTTAGTAAGCCAAAATAAGCCATAATTGGTCTTAAACCAAACATCTGTTGACTCTAAACGATATTAAATTGGTTTTAACAAGGATGCAGCCAATTTTCCTTAAAAAAAAGACCGGAATTTGCTTTTTATTATCCGTGTCGGTTGTATCGATGGGTCCGAGTTTGTTTTATCTGCTGGAGAATTTGCACCGTGGTATGTTGCACCATAGCAACTGACAGTACCCAATTTCAAATAGTTCTTGTTCTTTTTCTGTACATTTTTTATGGCTTCTTGTAAAGAAAACACTTGAAGCGATCCCCGATCCTCCGTGAAACATCAATTTGACAATAATTATGTGCTTTAATAATGATTTACAGACATTCTTTCCAAGATTTTTCTCTTTTCGTGCATCAAAGTCAGATTCAGTAGCATATATTTCTTTTGCTAACAGATTTTATGAGACAGGATTTTAGGTAAACATTGGCAAAGTTATGTACGTTTTCATCGTATGTAACACAAAAATCAACTCAGCCGATATTCGTTGTAATTAAAGATAATAAATACTCACTCTTTTTTCCCGCCGTTCAAAATAAAATTGTTTACATCCGCGTTTGGAAGACCAATCCGTGTATTTTGTATCTGGATGAACGGTGTGAGAATGCATTAACCAAATTCCCAAACAAAATGCTACCGGTACCTGGTTTTGTCGTTCTAGTAGAAAAGGTTTGGGAAAACATTGAGGCAAAAGAATAAAATGTTGATGATCAACATTTTCTCATTTTGTCTCAATATTTTTGTCTTTTGTGTTTTGCACACGTTCCAGTTTCAACACGTGTTTGGTCATCTGAAACGGCCCTGAAATTGGATATTTTTGTCGTTTTTGCTGCTTCGTATAAATTAAAATACATGATTATATAAAAGAAATTGCTAGTTTTAAGCTGAATTTACGGGTTTTTCGTTGAAGAGCAACGAAATAACGCCTTTGTATTGAGAAATTCCCTCTAGAATATATATCTCCCGGCTTTATTTTGTTTATTTGAAATGTTTTATTGGACAGAATTTAACTATTTACCAAACTGTTGAATTGTATAGTAGAGATAAACAACGCATCAAAAAAGAAATAGCAACCTATATTGAACCCGCAACATCATTTTTTCGTCGGCGATGTCCGTTAGCAGATCGTATTATACCATTCACACACATTGACTCTTATTGACTACCGAAAAGATAAATGGTTCGGAAAAGATTGTGGAAAATGAAGAAATTGCTTGTGGCAAGCCATATCTTCATATCCCACAATGTTTTCTGCCCTAAAAACCATTCAAAAACTAATTTCATCCACTTGAAATTATCATCTGTAACTTCTGTCACTTAGGAATAGGACAATTTTGCCCTGTGGTACCTAATGGGTTTAGAAAACATGATCGGATTGGGACCACTACAAATATACAGATGTCCCTTTGTTCAAATCTTGCAGGCGTCTCACAGAAAATCGCACGACAAAATAGCATGGAAGGGTGTACCGTAGAATCTAAATAATGGCGTACGTCATTTATTATGCATTTCAAAATAACTGAATTGTTTTAAATATGACAGACCATCAATAAAATATAAACAAAATTCCGTGCTTACTGTGTTATTTATGCAGTAATAGAACCGTGCTTATTTTGAGTTTGTGTTTATTTTCCATCTTTGTAAGCTTCGACTAAAACAAAATAATCTACTTCGATATAGAAAATAGACCTTTTACAAACAAGACATTGCTTTAAGAAATGCAAGATTGTGTTGTTGCTTGTTCGGGAAATTCTTGTTAAGTCTGATGTCTGTCTGAAAGTTCATGTCAACTCAAATTCTACAGTACAATAATTATACATGTTTGGTCGATCTTGGTAAAAAACAATGTGGTGAATGAAGAAATTACTTGCCACAAGTGATTTCTTCATTTTCCAAAAGGGGGTCAAATAGAGTCATTGTCGGAGAATGGTGTAACGAGCTGGCGGTCGACGAACAGGTCATGGTTACTGAAATCTGTCTCAGCGTTAAGAGAGATCTCGCTTTCGGCTCTTGTCAGGATGCCTTTTCTCTCAATGTTTCAAAGTAAGTGTGGGGTTGGACTCCAAGGAAATTAAGTTAAAACCGGTAATTTAAAAGAAGGAAAAAGTCAGAAATTCAATTAAACAGTGTTATAATTTCACCCTGACGTTTGCAGGGCTCCAATAGAATTTTACAGAGTCAAGTAAATAAAATTACAATCAACAAAAGTTAACAATTTCCAATGAGTGAAAATAAATATAAATCTACCGTTAAATAAAGTCCCTATCGGTTCAGCAAAATTCTAAATTAAATAAAGAATTAAAATCAAATACCTTTAAATGTTAGATGTATGCCTAATTTGTCCTAAAATGTACCCAGAAAGTCACAAAGTTAAATGATAAAAAATAGCGATCAAGATCAGAATCTGAACAAAAATACAATGCCTTGTTGACAAAGTAAAATTTAAATCTATCCAGAAAATATTCCAAAAGAATCTTAAAATTAATTAAACCTATGAGTCTGTTACAATTTCGCCAAAAATAACCAAAGAAAATAAAATAAGTCTAACTAAAAAAACGAAAGAAAATGACGTAAGTTTTGATACCCAAAAAAATCTAAGATGGAGTCCGAATCTTAGCGTTCCGCAAAAGCTTTTATAGTCACGCGGTGCTAGCAAGTGCTAACATGCGAGAATTTGCTAGACCAGCGTCTCTAGCAAATGCTAGCATGCGAGATCCTGCAAGCAAGCTGCGCACGCAACTGCTATCATGCGAGAATCTGCTAGCACAAAGTCTAGCAAATGCTAGCATGCGAGATTCTGCTAGAAAAATATGGCGAAAAGCTCTGGTGGTTCGCTTCGGCAAGCGATTACTACAATAAAATGCATTTAAATCACCATCAAACAATAATAATATGCAAGACGAATGAATAATCTTTTGAATCATAACAATTTTATGACAATTCGTTAAGGTTTGAATGAAATAGCGGGGCTAAACTTCGAGTGAAAGCAGCGATACGAGTACAAACCGATAGGTTACACTGTAAAAGGCTGTGTTACTAAAAATAACTCAGCGATAACGCGAGACTTTACTACACCGAGAAATAAATAGACTGTCCAGTACACACGGCATAGTACATACATGTATAATTTATCTGCATACACCCCAGTCGAGTAAAGAAAGTTAATCGAATCACTAGGTTTACAGGACTGTCGAGATGCGGACTTTTCTATGTCGAGCATAGAAGCGTAAGTGAAAACTACGATAAATACCCAGATCGCTACAATGGCTTAGAATACTCTTCAAACCATACGTCATTTCATTAAAACATCAAAAAATAATTTTATACTTTGATTGTTACGTAGTAAAACGTAGTACTTAAACGATGGACTGTTTTAAGAGAGAATGGTTATAAAAAAGAAAGCCTGGTTATATTTTACGCTATTTTATTTTCTTTATTTTTTTGTGCATCATGCATCAACAGTCTAAAACTGATAAGCCCCAACATCTGTATAACCGTCATTAAGGATGCCCATTTATAATTAAGATAGGTGTTTTGATACGTCCAATATAGCTTCCAACTGATGACAATGGACGCCATTTTTCCGTGTTATGTATCCAAACTGATATCACGTGATTGCCAACACTGGTAAAACGTGGTTGGGTTATTATAGAAAAAGTCCGACTTTTTTCGCAAAATATTTCTGTTTGGCATCATGCATCAATAATCTAAAACTGATAAGCCCCAACATATGTATAATCGCCATTAACGATTCCCATTTATAATTAAGATAGGTATTTTTGATACGCCCAATGTAGCTTTCAACGATGCGCTAATGGGTGCTTTTGCTTTGTATCCTTTGTATCTTTTCGCGACTGCCAACGATTTCCACTTTGCTGCCAATAACAACCCAGTGTATTTTTAAATATATTCAATGAAACAAAACGATTAGATTATGTCAATTCAAGCGAGTCTGTAAATTCTTTTTGAAAAACATAACATTTTTTTGAGTCTCTGTTTGAAAATGTTTTTGAAAACATTTGGACAAAAGGAGAAAAGGCTAATATACCACAAGGATATTACCTCCTGATCCCCACTTAAAAACCTTTTACATAAATACATTTAACGGGCGATTAATTCATTACAAAATAGTGACTCTTTTTGACTCCCTACAAAATAATGACTTTGGGAAACATTGTAGTAAATGAAGAAATTGCTTGCGACATGCAATTTCTTCATTTCCAACAATATTTTCTATACAAAAGATTTAAAAAAAAATGTAAAAGTTCATTCAGTTTAATTTTCCTCTGCGACAGCTTTGAGTTTGGACTACCTCGACATTTTGTCGTTTGGGAAAGGGTTAAAAAAGTCCGGTGCTATTCGCGACAAAGGAACTTGACAAGGGTATCCGGATGGTAAAGATCCGGATACCCTCGTCAATCTTCTTTGCCACGGATGTCGCCGAAGTGGCACGACAAGTTTGGTATGTAACGATGAGTGGGATACCTTTATGAATCTTTATTTCGTTGCTTTTCAACAAAAGAAGTCGTAACTGCAGCTTGATTTCAGTTGCAGTTACGAGATTTTTTTTATTGAAAAGAAGCTATTTTCTTCTAAGTTCAGATAAAGAATAGAGGCGAGTCTCTTGGTTCAAACAAAACCATTTAGATTGTAATTCTATTCGATAAATGGAAACATAAACTCTAAAATGATAACTTGATTATGACATAAAAATATAATATATCTAAAATGTGCACATTATATAGCAATTCCCTACAAGATATCGTCATTATAGATGTTCAATTCACCGAAAATATGTCCGAATTTGTTATTTATATGAATATTATGCCGTCTCGTGTTGCTTTGGAAGTGCTATGTCTCATTCTGAAAGTTTATTTGCGTGCATTTTTGTACGATTTTTATGTTATTTACTTAGAGAAAAATGGGGTTTGTGTAACTTATTGCAAGAACAAAATGAAGAAATCTTTGACTGAGCTACAGATAATATGGGGTAATGTCTTTTAAAAGAAAACGCAGTGTTTTATTTTCTTTTCATCAAACCCTATGTCGTGAATATTTTGGGGGGTTGGGTCGAGACAACCCAATTGATTACCCACAGCATAGGGTTTGATAAATATTTAGTGAAAATTTCATTTTGATCCATCACTCCCCCAAGCATCTAAGACCAATTGTTATTGTAGGTTCAGCTACTACGGATAGGCCCAACATTTTTCTATATTGATATTTCCCGATGGATTATAGGGGTGGAATAATTGACAAATGAAAGAAAAATAAGGGTGTTTTTTCCTCTGGGGATATAAACTTCTCTATTGACTAATAACGCAGGGAAAAGAATAGATATTATGCATTTGTTTCGTTGTTGTAATAGAAGACAAAATGATTATAGAAAACCATATAGACTGCAATTCTATCAAAGAAATAGATGCAATAGGCCTACTCCTAAATGATATCTAGATTATGTCATAAAAAGAAAATATATCTAAATGTGCTTATTATATATCGAAGCTTTACAAAACATTGTGCACAATCATAAATTTGTATCCGACCAGAAATATGCCCGAATACGTTATTTATGAAAAATTCACGCGGTATCGGGTTGCTTGGGATTTGTCTTTTTTCATTTATCATATTAATTATATGTTTATTCCTTGATACTATTCGACAAAGCGTAATTTATTTCGGAAAAACAATTTCTTGAATGTGTTTTAACACATTATCACACAATGACTCTTTTTGACTCCCATAAAGAAAATAAGTTTGGAAAATATTGTGGAAAATGAAGAAATTGCTTTTGACAAGCAATTTCTTCATTTCCTACAATGTTTTCTACACAAAAAGACCAACAACTTTAAATTTCATTCACTTCAAATTGTCGTCTCCAGAATCTTTCAATTTGGACCGACGTATAATTTTGTCGTCTGATAATGGATTAAAGAAAATACCAGTATATCGCTCTTCATGATAACATTTGTATGAAGTACGGAGCATTCGGAACTCCGCGGTTTATGAATCATTGAGCATTCGGAACAACTCGGTCAATTTTCTCCCATATAGAGTCTACAGAATTTACAGAATTTAAAGAGCAATGACGGCTCCCAGTGATCGTCTTAAAAATCTTGCTCAGAAGAACGCTTTATCCTAAAACATCTTAAGAATTCTCAAGATATCTCAAGAAATCTCGCTCTAAAGAACGCACCTCAGATGTTGACTTTAAAGTAAAATTTGACAGACACCAGTAAGGGTCCATCTTCAATGACCCATTCCTCTGACCAACCAAATAAACACTTACGCGATTCTGAAAGCGATGAAAACCGAAAACTACCCCACGATGGCATCTCTTTTTAGTGCAGAACAACGTCTTTGCACATATTTGTCATGTAAAACCATATACTGCAATATTTTTGAATGGATTATTATAAATAACCAATACTAAAGGACCAGTGTCAATAAGGCCCTTTCCGTGACCCAGCCCGATTTTCTTTATTTTCGCCACACATGACCACTCACACATTGACCTTATGTAGGCAAAGAATCAACTTGAACGGAGCCTTGGTTTAGAAGATATATCAAATCAAAGTCGGTGGGGTAAGTCATTCACTATGCCAATAGATGGTAATCAATTTCTTATACAGTTTTACTAACAATTTATATCTTAAAAACTGGTGATGCAGTGAAACGTATGTGTCATGCACTTTGAATACACGTTGTTGTTTATTCCATTGGATGCCATGTGCAGGAGAAAAGGGGCATTAAACGTGTTTATGATTTTTTAGGATTTTTGGATGAACTAACTTTACGAAAAACCACAACAGGCTTTTATTTCTCATTTCAATTGATTTATCTTTCTGGTGGTGAATGAGGATATATAGCCATAATTTGTGATATGAAAATTTTCAAAATTGCTATATTCTGGATTACATGCCCTTGATTCCTTGATAAAAATGCGAAAAATTATAAGAATTACTATTTCGTTTCTGAACCAAACATTTCTTTATAAATCAACATAAAATACCAATAGGGGGACGATAAGAGCCTTATGTACACAAACATATCAGGTAAAGAGGATGCAATTGCCATTTTAACAGTGGGTGGGGTAATTACTCCTAAATTAAGCGTGAAACAGACATTAATTTTTCGTAGTCAGAATTGCTTGTTTAGCATCTTAAATGTATGATGACGCTTTTATTAGCTCATCATAAAAATAAAATTTACAAAAATTCAAGTTAAAGTAACTGATTTCCTATCAGATGTGATACTCTGAATCTAGATTTTGGTCAAAACAGTTATATGAGCTGTTATTTTTCACTAAAATAGTAGCTACAGTAGCGGATTTCCTCTCAGATATCATCCACTGAATCCAGATTTTTGTCAATAGAGGAATAAGAGTTGTATGCTATTGTTTACTAAAATTCTAGCGACAGTAGCTGATTTCAGATATCATGCACAGAATCAAAATTTAGGTCAAAACAGTAATTTGAGTTGTTGGTTATTGTTTACTTCAATTCTAGCCACAGTAGCTCATTTCCTATCAGATATCATACTCTGAATCCAGATTTTGTCAATACAGAAATAAGAGTTGTTAGTTGTTGTTTACAAAAATTCTAGCCACAGAAGCTGATTTTCTATCAGAAATCAAACTCTGAATCCAGACTTTGGTCAAAACAGTAATAAGAGTTGTTAGTTATTGTTTACTAAAATTCTAGCCACAGTAGTTGATTTTCTATCAGATACCATAATCTTAATCCAAATTTTTAGTCAAACATTAATAAGAAATGTTTATTATCGTGTACTAAAATTCAGAACAGAGTCGCTGATTGCCTATCAGATATCATACTCTGAATTCAGATTTTCGTCAAAAAAGTAATAAATGCTGTAGTAATAAGAGTTGTTAGTTATTGTTTACTAAAATAAGATATCATACTCTGAATCCAGATTAATGTCAATAAAGTAGAAAGAATTGTTAGTTTTTGTTTACTAAAATTCTAATCACAGTAGCTGATACTCCGTCAGATATCATACTCTAAATCAAGATTTTCATCAAAACAGTGACAAAATTTGATAGTTATTGTTTACTAAAATTCAAGCCACAGTAGCTGATTTTCTATCAGATATCATACTCTGAATCCAAATTTATGTCAATACAGTTAAACGAGTTGTAAGTTACTGTTTACTGAAATTCTAACCACAGTAGCTGATTTACTGTGAGATATCATACTCTTAATCCAGATTTATGTCTATACGGTAATAAGAGTTGTTTGTTATAGTTTACTAAAACTTCAGCCACAGCAGCTGATTTCCTATCAGAAATCATGCTCAGAATCCAGATTTTAGTGAAAACAGTTAAAAAAATTGTAAATATTGTTTACTATAATTCTAGGTACATTATCTGATTTCCTGTCAGATATCATACTCTGAATCCAGATTTTATTTAAAACAGTATTTAGAGTTGTTGATTATTCTATTATAAAATTCAAGGCAGAGCATCTGATTCCCTATCAGATATCATACTCTGAATCCAGAATTTGGTTAAAACAGTAATAAGAGTCATTAATTATTGTTTACTAAAATTCTCGGCACATTTCCTGATTTCCTATCAGATATCATAGTACTCTGAATCCAGATTTTAGTTAAAACAGTTAAAAGAGTTGTTAATTATTGTTTACTAAAATTCTACGCACATTAGCTGATTTCCTATCAAATATTATACTCTGAATCCAGAGTTTGGTCAAAACGGAAATAAGAGTTGTTAGTTATTGTTTACTATCTAGTCACATTAGCTGATTTCCTATCGGATTTCATAATGCAGAACCCAAATTTTGTAATAAGAGTTGTTAACTATTTTTTACTAAAATTCTAGCCACAGTAGCTTATTTCCTGTCAAATATTATAATCTGAATCGAAAAGTTGGTCAAAACAGCAATTAGAGTTGTTACATGTACTTATTGTCTACTAAAATTCTAGCCACAGTAGCTGATTTCCTATCAGATATCATACTCTGAATCCAAAATTAGGTCAAAACAGAAATTAGAGTTGTTAGTTATTGTTCAATAAAATTCTAGCCACAGTAGGTGATTTCCTATGAGCTATCATACTCTGAATCCAGATTTTGGTCAAAACAGTAATAAGAGTTGTTAATTATTGTTTACAAAAAATCTAGACACAGTAACTGATTTCATATCAGATATCATACTCTGAAATCAGATTTTGGACAGTACAGTAATAAGGGTTATTTAATTGTTGTTTACTAAGATTCTTGCTACAGTAGCTAATGTCCTATCAAATATCATACTCTGAATCCAGAATTTGGTCAAAACAGTTGTTAGCTATTGTTTACTAAAATTCTAGCCACAGTTTGTAATTTCCTATCAGATATCATGCTCTAAATTCAGACTTTGGTAGAAACAGTAATAAGGTTTGTTAGTTCTTGTTTACTAAAATTCTAACGACAGTAGCTGATTTCATATCAGTAACAGTAATAAGATTCGTTAATTGTTGCTTTCTAAAATTCAAGGCTGAATAGCTAATATTGTCAGATATCAGACTCTGAATCCAGATTTTCGTCAAAACAGTAATATTACAAAAATTTTAGCTACAGTAACTGATTTCTTATCACATATTATTCTCACAATTCAGAATTATTTCAATACAGTAATAAGAGTTGTTACTTCTTGTTTACTGAAATTCTAGGCTCATTAGCGGATTGTCTATCATATAAAATAAAAAGTAAGTTACAGTAGCTGATTTCCTATCATATATCATGCGCAGAATGCATATTTTGGTCAAAACAGTAATAAGAGTTGTTAGTTGTTGTTTACCGAGATTCCAGCCAGAGAAGCTGATTTCCTATATCCTATCCTGAATCAAATTTTGGTCAAAACATTAATAAGAGTTGCATACTCTGAATCCAGATTTTAGTCAGTACAGTAATAAGGATTGTTACCTATTGAGTACTAAAATTCTAGCCACAGTAGTTGACTTCCTATCAGATACCATACTCTGAATCCAAATTTTAGTCAAACATTAATAATTGTTGTTCATTATCGTGTACTAAAATTCAAGACAGAGTCACTGATTTCCTATCAGATATCATACTCTGAATTAAGATTTTCGTCAAAAAAGTAATAAATGCTGTGAGTTAATTTTCACTAAAATAGTAGCTACAGTGGCTGATTTCCTATCAGATATCATACGCTAAATCCAAATTCATGTCAATAGAGTAATAAGAGTTGTTTGTTATTGTTTACTAAAATTTTAGCCACAGAAGCTGATTTCCTATCAGATATTATGCGCAGAATCAACATTTAGGTGAAAACAGTAATTCGAGTAGTTAGTTATTGTTTACTTAAATTCTGGCCAAGGTAGCTCATTTCTTATCAGATATCATATTCAGAATCCAGACTTTGTCAATACAGTAATAAGAGTTGTTAGTTATTGTTTACTAAAATTAGATATCATACTCTGAATCCAGATTTATGTCAATACAGTGGTAAGAATTATTAGTTATTGTTTACTAAAGTTCTAATCACAGTAGCTGATATTCCGTCAGACATCATACTCTAAATCAAGATTTTCTTCAAAACAGTGACAAAATTTGATAGTTATTGTTTACTAAAATTCAAGCCACAGTAGCTGCACATTAGCCGATTTCCTGTCAGATATCATACTCTGAATCCAGATTTTAGTTAAAACAGTTAAAAGAGTTGTTAATTATTGTTTACCATAATTCTCGGCACATTAGCTGATATCCTATCAGATATCATACTCTGAATCCAGATTTTAGTTAAAAAAGTAATTAGAGTTGTTGATTATTCTATTCGAAATTGCAAGGCAGAGTAATTGATGTACTATCAGATATCATACTCTGAATCCAGAATTTAGTTAAAACAGTTAAAAGAGTTGTTAATTATTATTTACTATAATTCTAGGCACATTAGCTGATTTCCTATCAAATATCATACTCTGAATCCAGAGTTTGGTCAAAACGGCAATAAGAGTTGTTAGTTATTGTTTACTAAAATTCTAGTCACATTAGCTGATTTCCTATCGTATTTCATATGTAGAACTCAAATTTTGTTCGCAAATGTAATAAGAGTTGTTAACTTTTGTTTACTAAAATTCTAGCCACAGTAGCTTATACCCTGTTAATATTATAATCTGAATCCAGATTTATGTCAATACAATAAATAAAAGTTGTCAGTTATTGTTTACTAAAATTCTAGCCACAGTAGCTTATGTCCTATATCAGATATCATACTCTGAATCGAAGGTTTGTCAAAACAGCAATTAGAGTTGTTAGTTATTGTTTACTAAAATTCTAGCCACAGTAGCTGATTTCCTGTCAGATATCATACTCTGAAATCAGATTTTGGACAGTACAGTTATAAGGGTTATTTATTATCGTTTACTAAGATTCTTGCTACAGTAGCTGATGTCCTATCAAATATCATACCCTGAATCCAGAATTTGGTCAAACAGTTATAAGAGTTGTTAGCTATTGTTTACTAAAATTCTAGCCACAGTTGCTGATTTCCCAGCAGATATCATACTCTGACTCTACATTTTGGTCAAAACAGTAATAAGAGTTGTTTGTTATTGTTTACTAAAATTTTAGCCACAGAAGCTGATTTCCTATCTGATATTATGCGCAGAATCAACATTTAGATGAAAACAGTAATTTGAGTTGTTAGTTAAATTGTTTACTTTAATTCTGGCAAAGGTAGCTAATTTCTTATCAGATATCATATTCAGAATCCAGACTTTATCAATACAGTAATAAGAGTTGTTAGTTATTGTTTACTGAAATTAGATATCATACTCTGAATCAAGATTTATGTCAATACAGTGGAAAGAATTGTTACTTATTGTTTACTAAAGTTCTAATCACAGTAGCTGATATTCCGTCAAATGTCATGCCAAATCAAGATTTTCTTCAAAACAGTCACAAAATTTGATAGTTATTGTTTACTAAATTCAAGCCACAGTAGCTGGTACAGTAGCTGATTTCCTATCAGATATCATACTCTGAATCTAAATTTATATCAATACAGTTAAACGGGTTGTAAGTTACTGTTTAAATTCTAAACACAGTAGCTGATTTACTGTGAGATATCATACTCTTAATCCATATTTTTGTCAATACGGTATATTGCGTTTTTATTCACCTGAAAGGGTGTGGCTAAGCCAAAAGGTTATTCGACGAGTTTACTTCTCGATACCTTGGTTAACATAAGAGAAAAACGTGCGGCACGAGCATGAAAACATTTCGAAATTGAAAGACTGTGCGATTGTAAAACGTGTTATTAAAAAACCTCGTAAATACAGCTTGATTCAAGCTGCAGTTACAATAATTTGCAATAACACCGACGATTTACCGCTAATTGAAAACGCTGTTTCTCCTCAATCTTCAATGTAATAACCGTTTACTAGGCTCCGCCCTCTCTCCCGAAAAAAATCAGAATATATAGCATTCCAACGATAATGTGATGTTTACAAACAAAGCTATAAATAGAATGATCTCGGTCTACAGGTAAGAAAGACTTGTTATATACGATTAAAATGTTATATTTTACGCTGCATTATATAGACATACTCGATAGCGCAGTGGATAGAACACCGGCGCTTCGTCCATTTTCTTTTAGCAAACGTGGGTTCGAGTCTCATAGAACGATGGGAAATTACATATTTTGTTTTACAAATATATTTTGTTTTATCATTTTAGATAAAAAAAGATGAGAAGAAAGCATACTCTTTATGATTTTTATATAGATTTGTAAAATAATTTCGGAAAATCGCCAATTTCAGTCTAGAAAACTTTAAATATTGAGCAGTCTAAATGTTTGCCGTTTGGCGACAGTAAGAGTTCCACATTTTTAATACTTAATTTATGTTTTGTAATATATTGCATCTTTATATATTGTGAATAAAAAACATTTAATTCATTTCCACATAATGATGCTTTTAGACAGCCCACAAAATAAAAGATCATGACTTTTTTCATTTATTTATTCGATAAAATGAAACTGCTTGTCATAAGCATGTTTTCATTTCACAAACTGTTTTCTACATAGAAAAGCATAAAAAAATGTGAAGCTCATTTAAGATCTACTTGCAATTGCAGCATTTTTAAATTTTATTCAGCCTATTTTTACGTTTGACGATGGTTTGCATTGAAAATAAAGAATATATATCTATTTACAAATGTGAAAGGAACAAAAACAAAAAAAGGAAAACGCAAATAAGGGAAGAAATTAAAAAAAAAAAATACACGGATATGAGTGGAATCGAACCCACACAGTTAAAAAAGAGCTCCTTTCCTATGGTTAAGCACCAACTGTTTAACCATTAGACCACAGACACAGGTATTTGGAGAGAGTCATACTTACAATATAATCATTGTTTTCATTGCGATAATTGCGATAATTGTGTTGTGATCTGTCTAACCTTTCATTATCAAATGGGTATGGTCTATATTTTTGGCGGGAACCTGATTATCGTTGGAGCACTATAAAAAGAGTTGTTTATTATTGTTTTCTAAAACTTCAGCCACAGCAGCTGATTTCCTATCAGAAATCATACTCAGAATCCAGATTTAGGTCAAAACAGTAATTAGAGTTGCAAGTTATTGTTTACTAAATTTCTCTACAAATTAGCCGAATTCCTATCAGATATCATACTCTGATTCCAAATTTTGTTCAAAACATTAAAAAAATGTGTTAGTTGTCGTTTACTAAAATTTTAGCCACAGTAGCTGATATCCCATCAGATATCATACTCTGAATCCAGATATTTGTCAAAACAGTAATAAGGGTTGTTAGTTATTGTTAACTAAAATTCTAGCCACATTAGCTGATTTCATATCAGATATCATACTCTGAATCCAGACTTTGATAGATAAAGTAATAAGAGTTGCTTTTTATTGTTTAATAAAATACTGGCCACAGAAGCTTAATTCCCATCAGATATCAAACTATGAATCCAAATTTATGTCAATACAGTAATGAAATTTGTTAGTTACTGTTTACTAAAATTCTAGCCACAGTAGTTGATATTTTACTCTAATTCAAGATTTAAATCAAAACAGTAATTATTTGTTAATTATTGTTTACTAAAATTAAAGGCACAGTAGCTGATTTCCAATCAGATATCATACTCTGAATCCAGATTTTGGTCAATATAGAAATAAGAGTTGTTATTCATTGTTAACTAAAATTCTAGCCAAAGTAGCAGATTTATTACACTGATTCAAGATTTTAATCAAAACAGTAATTAGTTGTTAATTATTGTTAACTTAATTTCTAGGCACATTAGCTGATTTCCTATAAGATATCATACTCTTAATCCAGAATTTGGTCAAAACAGTAATTAGAGTTGATATTTACCCAGCTAGCAATCTATATGGGTATAAGGGCAACCCATATGGGACCCATATAGGATGTGCAACCTGGGCCATATGGGTCCTTTCTGGGCAGCCCATATACATGCAATATGGGACCTATATGGGTCCCAGATGGGCAGACCCATATAAACAGCCCTGATCAAACCCATTTCATTTGGCTTTCATTTAGTGTTGATCGAACTTCGAAACCTTCCAGAACTTCACGCTCAGAAAGGGGTCACTCTTACCCATTAATGAAGATTAAGGTCTCGCCAGGTTTGTCTGACGACCTTGACACAGCTTCTTTAGGTTTGAACCCTAGGAATTTGGTCTTAAAAGCTAAAATGTTTTCGATGTTTTCTATAACTATCTATATGTTTTTGATATATTTATATATCTAGATTTATTTCTATCTCTTTTTTGAAAATATCGACGCAAAAATGTTTTTTTAACAGAATCATATAGGATTATCAAGCCAAATGCATTCCTTGCATAAAGGCTTTGTGAAAACATGATTTATTTTCAAGATTTTAAATTATTTCCCTTTAATATACATTGAACTACATGTAAAACACTAATTGATAAGATTATGTTAGTAATTTGAACAGTCTAATTTCAGTTTAAACCGTTAAAACGACAAAATATTCGGATGATCCAACATTAAGGCCTTGGTTAAAAAACGATACATGTATTGACAAAGAATGTACTTCTGTATAATATAGCACAGAAAAAAACTAAGGCAAAAGAAGAAAATGCAGATTATCAACTTTTGCTAATATATAGTTCTAGGCCTATGTATTTGGCAATTTACCTTTCTATTAGAGAAGTCAAATCCAGTGTTTGTTCGAGAAAGGATTAGAAATGTCTTATTGATGTTGTCTTACTTGTCTTGCGGAATCTAATGTCATTCAAATTGCAAATATATAATTTTATAGGCTACATGATTCAGATTATGGATATTTTAGATATATGCTCATGTATACATAATTATTCTGTTGTACTTGAATGGGCACAAGCCAATTATTGTAACTGAGACCCTTATTGTCAAAACAGCATGGGCTTTCCTACATAGGTCCTATATGGGCATACCCATATGGGCTTTCCCATACACAGCCCATATACACAGGGTCCATTACGATCAAACCCACATGGGCTTGCCTTGATAGGTCCTATATGGGTCAAATATGGGCCTACCCATATGGGCTTACCCATACACAGCCCATATGGGACCCATATAAGCATGTTTGCTGGGTATTGTTTACTAAATGTTCAGTCATAGTAGTTGATTTCCTATCAGATATAATACTCTAAATCCAGATTGTAATCAAAACGGTAATAAGACTTGTTAATTATTGTTTACTAAAATTAAAGGCACAGTAGCTGATTTCTTATCAGCCAAATTTCTTACCAATCCAGATTTGGGTCAAAACAATAATTAGAGTTGTTAGTAATTGTTAACTAAATTTCTAGTCACAGTAGCTTATTTTCTATCAGATATCATACTCTAGATCCAGATATTGGTCAAAACAGTAAGAAGAGTTGTTAAGTATGAAAAATAACCAGTTTAGAGGTCTTTATTTGCCAAATAAAAGCCGATATGCGAGGGACTACACGTGTAGGTGAAAACCGAGGCGCACAGAGCCGAGGTATTTGCCTTTACGTGTAGTTCAAAGCACAGAGGTTTTTATCTGGCTAATAAAGACCTCTAAACTTGTGATAATCTCCATTATAACACTCTAAATAACAAAACGCATATTCTTAATGTGTTATTTTCTGGAAATTCTATCATATCTAGTTTTCGGCATTGGTGGTTAAGTGACGTCATTGATGACGTCATTTGAAATTACCCCGACGCTACGTGACGTTTTGGCACGTACACAAAGCATGATTACAAAAAGTGTTTATTGGTCAAATAAAACCCGATGCTGCTCTTCTTTCGCTATATATGGATTTTTACGGAAACGTATTATAATTGTTGTTTACTAAAATTCTAGCCACAGTAGCTGATTTTCTATCAGATATTATTCTCTGAAACTAGATTGTGGTCAATAGAGTAACAAGAGTTGTTAGTTATTGTTATCTAAAATTATTGCCACAATAGCTGATTTCCTATCAGATATTATACTCGGAATCCAGATTTTGGTCAAAACAATGATAAGATTTGTTCATAATAGTTTTCTTAAATTATATCCAAAGTAGCTGATATCAGATACCATACTCTGAATCCAGATTTTTATCAAAACAGAAACAAAAGTTGTTAATTATTGTTTAATGAAATTCTAACTACAGTAGCTTGATTCCTATCAGATATAATACACTGATTCCAGATTCCACAGTAGCTGATTTCCTATAAGATACAATACTCTGAATCCAGACTTTGGTCAATAAAGTAATAATGGTTGTTGGTTATTTTTTACTAAAATTCTAGCCACATTAGCTGATTTCTTATCAGATATTAAACTCTGAGTCAAGATCTTGGATAAAATAGAAAGAAGGATCGTTAATAATTGTTTACTAAAATTATAGTGACATAGCTGATTTCATATCAGATATCATACTCTGAATCGAGATTTGGGTCAAAACAGTAAAAAGAGATGTTAATTATTGTTTACTAAAACTCAAGGCAGAGAAACTAATTTCCTGACAGATATCATTCTCTGAATAAGGATTTTGGTCAAAACAGTAATAAGAGTTGCTAGTTATTGTGTACTAAATATCTACATGTATCCACAGTGTCTGATTTCCTATCAGATATCATACTCTGAATCCATATTCATGAGAATAGAGTAATAAGAGTTGTTACTTAGTGTTTGCTAAGTTTTAAGCCAAAGGAGCTGATTTTCTATTATATATATTATACGCAGGTGCCAGACTTTGGTCAAGACAGTAATTAGAATTGTTAGTTATTGTTTACTTAAAGTTTAGCCACAGTAGCTGATTTCCTATCAGACATCATACTTCGATTCCAGATTTTTATCAAAACAGTTGTTAATTATTGTTTATTATTTTTTTAGCCACAATAGCTGCATACTTATCAGATATCATACACTGAATCTAGATTTTGGTCAAAACAGTAATAAGAGTTGTTTTAGTATTGTTTACTAAAATTAAAGCCAGAGTACATGTAGCTGATTTCCTATCAGATGTCATACTCTGAATCCAGATTTTGGTCAAAGAAGTAATAAGAGTTGTTAGTTGATGTTCACTAAAATTCTGACAACTGTAATAAGAGTTATTAATTTGTGTTTACGAAAATTCTAGGTACAGTAGCTGATTTCCTATCAGATATCATACGCAGAATCCTGATTTTGATCAAAACAGTTGTAAGACTTGTTTACTACTGTTTATAGAAATTCTTGCGACAGTAGCCTTTTTTCTATCAGATAACATACTCTGAATCCAGATTTTAATCAAAACAGTAATAAATGTTGTTAGTTATTGTTTTCTAAGATTTTAGCTACAATAGCATATTTCTTATCAGTTATCATACTATGAATCCAGATTGAGGTTAAAATAGTAATAAGAGTTTTTAGTAATAAGAGTTTTTAGTTATTGTTTACTAAAATTCTAGCAACAGTAGCTGATTTCCTATCAGATATCATACTCTGAATCCAGATTTTCCTCTGTACAACAATAAAAGTTGTTAGCTATTGTTTAATAAAATTCTAACCACAATAGCTGATTCTATATTAGATATGATACTCTTAATTCAGATTTCGATCAAACAGTGATAAGACTCGTTAATTTATGTTTGCTAAAATTCAAGGCACATTAGCTGATTTCATATCAGAAATCATACTCTCAATCCTGTCAATTAAGATTTTGGTCAAAACAGTAACAATGGTCGTTGTTTATTGTTTTCTAAATTTCTAGGCACATTAGCTGATCTGATTTCCTATCAGATATCATACTCTGAATCCTGATGTAGGTTAAAGCAGAAATAAGAGTTTTTAGTTATTGTTTACTAATGTTCTAGCCAGAGTAACTGATTTCCTATCAGATATCATAATCTGAATACAATTTTAGTCAAAACAGTAATAAGTGTTGTTAGTTATTGTCTACTACAATCTTAGCTACAGTAGCTGATTTCTTATCAGATATTATAGTCTGAATCCAGATTGTTGTCAATACAGTTATAAGAGTTGTTAGTTATTGTTTACTAAAATTATAGCCACAGTACATGATTTTCTAACAAATATTGTACTCTGAATCCAGATTTTGGTAAAAAAATAATAAGAGTTGTTAGTTATTGTTTACTGCAATTCCAGCGTATTTCCTATGAGATATCATACTCTGAATCCAGATTATTGTCAAAATAGTAATAAGTGTTTTCAGTTATTAATTTTTAAAATTTATCTACAATGGCTTATATCTTATCCGATATCATACTCTGAATCCAGATTTTTGTCAATACTGTCAATTAAGTAATAAGGTTTGTTAGTTTTTTCCCTTGTAGCTACAGTAGCTGATTTCCTATCAAAGATCGTACTCTGAATCCAGATTTTTGTCAAACCAGTAATACGAGTTGTTTGTCATTGTTTACTACAACTATAGCCACAATAGCTGATTTCCCATCTGATATCACACTCTGAATCCAGAATTTGGTCAATACAGAAATACGAGTTGCTAGTTATTGTTTACTAAAATTTTAGTCACAGTAGCTGATTTCATATTAGATATCATACTCTTAATCCAGATTTCGGTCAAAACAAGAATGAGACTCGTTATTATTGCTTACTAAAATTCAAGGCACAAGAGCTGATTTCCTATCAGATATGATACTCTGAATCCATATTGTGGTCAAAACAAGAATAAGAGTAGTTATGTATTATTTACTAAAATTCTAACAACAGTCGCTAGTTTCCTGACAGATATCATACTCTGAATCAAAATTGTGTTCAATACAGTAATAAGAGTTGTTAGTTATTGTTTACTAAAATTCCAGCCACAGTATCTGATTTCCTATCAGCTGATCAGATATCATTATGCAGAAACTAGATTTTGGTCAAAAGAGTAATTAGAGTTGTTAGTTATTGTTATGCCCCCTTTCGAAGAAAATGGGGGTATATTGTTTTGCAAGTGTCGGTCGGTCGGTCGGTCGGAAGGTCGGTCGGTCGGAAGGTCGGTCGGTCGGTCGGAAGGTCGGTCGTCGGTCAGTCGGTCCGTAGGTCGGTCGGTCTGTCCGTAGACCAAACCTTGTCCGGAGCATAACTCGAAAAGTATCAAAGGTAGAATCATGAAACTTCATAGGTGGATAGATCTCATTATGGAGAGGTGCAGTGCACAAGAACCATAACTCTGCCGATCATTTTTTTGGAGTTATTGCCCTTTGTTGCTTTTATAACTTGATTCTTGTCCGGAGCATAACTCAAAAAGTATGTAAGGTACAATCATGAAACTTTACAGGTGGATAGATCTCATTATGGAGAGGTGCAGTGCACAAGAACCGTAACTCTGCTGATCAAATTTTTTGAGTTATTGCCCTTTGTTGATTTTCAAACTTGATTCTTGTCCGGAGCATAACTCAAAAAGTATGTAAGGTAGAATCATGAAACTTTACAGGTGGATAGATCTTATTATGGAGAGGTGCAGTGCACAAGAACCGTAACTCTGCCGATCAAATTTTCTGAGTTATTGCCCTTTGTTGATTTTATATCTTGATTCTTCTCCAGAGCACAACTCAAAAAATATGTAAGGTAGAATCATGAAACTTTACAGGTGAATAGATTTTATTATGGAGAGGTGCAGTGCACAAGAACCGTAACTCTGCCAATCAAATTGTTTGAGTTATTGCCCTTTGTTGATTTTTACACTTAATTCTTAACCTTGCCTATATCTCATGTCCTTTTACACATACAGCCTTGATATCTCACACATAGATACCTCCTATCAACATGGTTCACATTTAACCATGACCTTGGACCTTGTGACCTTGACCTTGGAGTTTGACCTACTTTAAAAAAAATTATACCCGGCATATATCTCATGACATTTTACAAATACAGCCTTGATATTTCACACATGGACACATCTTACCAAGACCTTTCACAATTGACCATGACCTTGGACTTTGTGACCTTGACCTTGGGGTTTGACCTACTTTTAAAAAACTTTAACCTGGCCAATATATCATGTCCTTTTACACATACAGCCTTGACATTTGACACATGGAAACCTCCGACCAAGACCTATCACATACCACTATGACCTTGGACCATGTGGCCTTGACCTTGGAGTTTGACCTACTTTTAAAAGAATCTAAACTGGGCTTATATCTTATGTACTATTACACATACAGCCTTGGTATTTCACGCATGGACACATCTTATCAAGACCTTTCACATTTGACCATGACCTTGGACCTTGTGACCTTGACCTTTGACCTACTTTAAAAAAAACTTTAACCTAGCCGATATATCAATTCCTTTTACACATACAGCCTTGATATTTGACACATGGACAACTCTCACCAAGACCTTTCACATTTGACCATGACCTTGGACCTTGTGACCTTGACCTTGGTGTTTGACCTACTTTAATAATACATTAACCTGACCTATATTTTGTGTCATTTTACATATACAGCCTTGATATTTCACACATGGTCACTTCCAACCAAGATATTTCACTTTTGACCATGACCTTGGACCTTGACCTTGGAGTTTGACCTACTTTTAAAAAACTTAAACTAGGCCTATATCTCATGTCCTGTTACCTATACAGTCTCAATATTTTACACATGGACACCTCCTACCAAGACCTTTCACATTTGACCATGACCTTGGCCTGTGTGACCTTGACCTATGATTTTTACATACTTTTAGAAATCTTTAACCTAGCCTTTATCTTATGTCCTATTACACCTACAGCCTTGATATTTCACACATAGACACCATACCAAAACCTTTCACATTTGACCATGACCTTGAATACTGCAACCTTGACCTTGGAGTTTGACCTACTTTTAAAAAGACTGAAACCAGGCATATATATCATGTCCTTTTACACCTACAGCCTTGATATTTCACACATGGACACCTCCAACCAAGACCTTTCACATTTGACCATGACCTTGACCTTGGCATTTGGCCTACTTTTAAAAATTTTAACCTGGCCTATGTTTCATTTTACTTTTACATATACAGCTTTGATATTTCACACATAGACACCTCCTACCAAGACCTTTCATATTTGACCATGAACTTGACCTTGGACTTTGACCTACATCAAATGTAGGCCCTTGAGGGGGCATATATGTTTTACAAACATCTCTTGTTTACTCAGATTCTAATCACAATTGCCGATTTCCTATCAGATATCATACTCTGAATTTAAATTGATGTCAATACAGTAATAAGTATCGGTAATTATTGTTTACTAAAATTCTACTCACATTAACTGATTTCCAATCCGATATCATGTGCACAATCCAGATGTTTGTATAAACAGTAATAATAGAAGTTGGTTATTGTCTACTAAAATTCTAGCCATATTAACTGATTTCCTATCCAATATCATACTCTTAATCAAGATTTTTGTCTAAACAGTAATTAGAGTTGTCAATTATTGTCTACTAAAATTCAAAACAGAGTAGCTGATTTCCTATCAGATATCTTACTCAGGATCCATGATTTTGGTCAAAACAGTAATTAGAGTTGTTTGTTTTTGTTAACTCAAATTCCAGCCATGGTAGCTGATTTCAGATTTCTCTGAATCCAGATTGTTGTCAAAACAGTAATAATGTAATAGGAATTGTTAATTTTTGTTTACTAAAATTCAAGGCACACTAGCTGATTTCCTATCAGATATCATACTCTGAATCCAGATTTTTGTCAGTAAAGTAAAAAGAGTTGTAACTGATTATATGATAAGATTATATCCACAGCAGCTGATTTCAGATATCATACTCTGAATCCGAATTTTGTTCAATAGAGTAATAAGAGTTGTTAGTTATTGTCTACTACAATTCTAGCCACATTAATTAGCTAATAACCCATCGGATATCATACTCTCAATTGATAATTTTGTCAAAACAGTATTAAGTATAATTAATTATTGGTTGCTAAATTTCTAGGCACATTAGCTGATTTCCTATCAGCTATCGTCCCCTGAATACAAGAAGGTGCTAAGTGTATATATACGTAATATATATACACTTAGCACCTTTTTGCATTCAGGGGACGATATTATACTCTGAATCCAGGGTATTGCTAAGACAGTAATAAGAGTTGTTAGTTATTGTTTCGCAGCTTCTAGCTCATTTCCTATGAGATATCATACTCTGAATCCAGATTTTGGTCAAACAGTAAAAAGAGTTGTCAGTAATTGTTTACTAAAATTCTCGTCACAGCAGCTGATTTCCTATTAGATATCATACTCTGAATCCAGATTTTGGTCAAAACAGTAATAAGAGTTGTTCGTTATTGTTCACTAAAAGTTAAGGCATAGTAGCTGATTTCCTATCAGATATCATACTCCGAATCCAGATTTTCGTCAAAACAATAAAAAGTGTTGTTATTTATTATTTACTAATTTTTCGGCCACAAAAGCTGATATCATATAAGAAGTTATACTTTAAATCCCGATTAATGTATTTTTTTAGTTATTGTTTACTAAGATTTTAGCCAAGAAAGCTGATTTCATATCAGATAACATACTATGAATTCAGATTTAGGTGAAAACATTAATAAGAGTTGTTAGTTATTGCTTACTAAAATTCTAGTTACAGTAGCTGATTTCCTATCAAATATCAAACTCTGAATCAAGATTCTTGGTCAAAATACAAATAGGATTTATCAGTTATTGTTTATAAAATTTTAGCCACAATAGCTGATTTCCCATCAAATATCGTTGTCCGTGGACAACTATTGTTGTTTACTAAAATGCAAGGCAGAGTAGCTTATTTCATATGAGATATCATACTCTGAATCCAGATTTTGGTCAAAACAGTAATAAGAGTTGTTAGTAATTGTTTACTAAAATTCAAGCCACATTAGCCGATATCCTATCAGATATCATACTCTGAATCCAGATTTTGGTCAAAACAGTAATAAGAGTTGTTAGTAATTGTTTACTAAAATTCAAGCCACATTAGCCGATATCCTATCAGATATCATACTCTGAATCCAGATTTTGGTCAAAACAGTAATAAGAGTTGTTAGCTATTGTTTATTAAAATTCTAGCCACAGTAGCTAATTCCCTATCAGATATCATACTCTGAATCCAGATTTTGTTAACACAGTAATAAGAGTTGTTAGTGATTATTTCATAAAATTCAAGCCACATTAGCTGATATCCTATCAGATATCATGCTCTGAATTTAGATTTTGGGCAATCGATTAATAAGAGTTGTTAGTTATTGTTTAATAAAATTCTAGCCACAGTAGCTGATTTCGTATCAGATATCTTACTCTGGATCCATGACTTTGGTCAAAACAGTAATTAGAGTTGTTTGTTTTTGTTAACTCAAATTCCAGCCATGGTAGCTGATTTCAGATTTCTCTGAATCCAGATTGTTGTCAAAACAGTAATAATGTAATAGGAATTTTTAATTTTTGTTTACTAAAATTCAAGGCACACTAGCTGATTTCCTATCAGATATCATACTCTGAATCCGAATATTGTTCAATACAATAATAAGAGTTGTTAGTTATTGTCTACTAAAATCCTAGCCACATTAGCTAATGACCCATTAGATATCATACTCTCAATTGATAATTTTGTCAAAACAGTATTAAGAGTAGTTCATTATTGGTTGCTAAATTTCTAGGCAAATTAGCTGATTTCCTATCAGCTATCGTCTCCTGAATGCAAGAAGGTACTAAGTGTATATATAATATATATACACTTAGCGCCTTTTTGCATTCAGGGGACGATATTGTACTCTGAATCCAGAGTATTGTTAAGACAGTAATAAGAAATGTTAGTTATTGTTTCGATGCTTCTAGCAATAGTAGCTCATTTCCCATGAGATGTCATACTCTGAATCCAGATTTTGGTCAAAACAGTAAATAGAGTTGTAAGTAATTGTTTACTAAAATTCTCGTCACAGTAGCTGAATTCCTATTAGATATCATACTCTGAATCCAGATTTTGGTCAAAACAGTAATAAAAGTTTTTCGTTATTTTTCACTTAAATTCAATGCCTAGCATCTGATTTCCTATCAAATATCATACTCCGAATCTAGATTTTCGTCAAAACAATAAAAAGTGTTGTTAGTTATCATTTACTAATTTTTCAGCCACAAAAGCTGATATCATATAAGAAATTTTATTCTGAATCCAGATTAATGTAAATGCAGTTAAAAGATTTTTTTAGTTATTGTTTACTACAATTTTAGCCAAGAAAGCTTATTTCATATCAGATAACATACTATGAATTCAGATTTAGGTCAAAACATTGATAAGAGTTGTTAGCTATTGCTTACTAAAATTCTAGTTACAGTAGCTGATTTCCTATCAAATATCATACTCTGAATCCAGATTTTTGGTCAAAATACAAATAGAATTAGTTAGTTATTGTTAATTTTAAAAATTTTAGCCACAATAGCTGATTTCCCATCAAATATCATACTCTGAATCCAGATTTATCTCATTACAATATTAAGAGTTGTAAGAAATTGTTTACCACAGTAGCTGATTTCCTATGACATATCATACTCTGAATCCAGATTTTGGTCAAAGCAGTAATGATACTCGTTATTTATTGTTTACTAAAATTCTAGCTACAGTTGCTGATATCCCATCAGATGTCACACTCTGAATCCAGATTTTGGGCAATCCAGTAATAAGGGTTATTAGTTATTTTTTATTAAAATTCTTGCCACAGTAGCTAATGTCCTATCAGATATCATACTCTGAATCAAGATTTTGGTCAAAACATTAATAAGAGTCTTTAATTATTGTTTACTAAAATTCTAGGTACATTAGATTATTTCATATCAGACATCATACTTTGAATCCAGATTTTATTCAAAACAGTAATAAGAATTGTTAACCATTCCTTACAAAAATTCTAGCCACAATACGATGATGCCCTATCAGATATTATACTCTGAATCCAGATTTTGATAAAAACAGTAATAAGAGTCGTTAATAATTGCTTGCTAAAATTCTATTCATATAAGCTGATTGCTGATTTCCTATCAGATATCATAATCAAAATCTGAATCCAGATTTATTTTGATACAGTAATAAGAGTCGTTAATTATTGTTTACTAAAAGTCTGTATGTATATGGCTTCAACAGTCAGGCGCAGTAACTCTGAATTCAATGGCCGAACCGGGTAACCCCGACGATATGCGCATGTCCTCTTTGTAGTGAAGCTGTGCACAAAGTTTCATTGAAATCCGGTCTACAGTTTTCAAGAAATAGCACGGAAACGAATATCACTCTGTATGTATATGGTTTCAACAGTCAGGGACAGCAACTCTAATTTCAATCGTCAAATCGGGTAACCCCGACGATATGCGCATGTCCTCTTTGTAGTGGAGCTGTGCACAAAGTTCCAATGAACTCCGGTCTATAGTTTTCAAGAAATATCGCGGAAACGAATATCACTCTGTATGTGAGCCAATATTTATTTTCGTGGAAATCTGACGAAAAAAGGTTCAATTTTTATTTCCAATTTATTCTGTTATTTTTTAGTTCAGGATGAAAGTACTACATTTAAAGTAATGAATGACGTTAACAGGAACATTCCGATGCACATGGAAATACTCGAGATCGTCTTTTATAAATCTATGGTCTCAATAAAATGTCCTCGCTGTAACAACCACATTTTCTTTCAGAAATTCGATTTGCAAGATCAAGATTATTTCAAAGTATGTTTTTTGAGAATAAGAAGCCAGACTGAAGGACTTATGTTCAGGCCGATTTCCAAAAATGATTCGTTTGGCTTTTTTTTCAATGTAGTATTGTATTTTCATAATTAAATCAAGAATCAAATTGTCTGTATCAAATGTAATAAAGCTTCTATCTTAGAAAAAATGTATGTGCATGTACTTTAGACTCTAGATAATGTTATTCTCTTTGTATTTTAGGCACAATAAAGTTAGCGAAACACCTTTTTTGTGACATAATTTGCTGAAAGTGCATCGTTACATCGAGGACATATTAGTTATTGCAAGGACAATATTCTCTCTTTTATGAAATAAACAGAAAGAAATTAATTTCACTATTTTATTCAAACATAATTAGGTTCAAAAACATACCAATTTTACCATCAAAACACATATTTTTTTAACCATGCTGCAGTTTGTAATAAAAAAAGTCTTTGTTATTGGAATGACATTTACCATTACTGTGAGGACTTATATTTGAATATTTTTCCATTTCTTACATTGTATTGACCTATATACGGTCATTAAATATTAAAATCAATGCAATTGTAAAAGATATATACATTTAAATGTAAAAGTCACTTTGTTAAACCCTTTCAAAAATGTTGAATTTTATGCTATGGTACAACTGCTGATCAAGTCAAATCGATCGCACTGATTGCTCAAATTCGCCCATTATTCCCGACTTAAAGACTTTACTCGATCTCTAATCGATCAACCCGACCTCTACCGTCTATTTGATCGAATGAACAGATAAAGCACAGATCGAGTTGATCGAGATGTGGTTGGGAGCCACTTGAGTAAAAGGTCATGTGATCGATATAAAGATGTTAATCCGATCACACTCGATCTCCAGATTTGATTGATTCCTGATCTAGTCGATCGCCTATCTGATCAATACACGATCGCTTTTCGATCAACTTTCTACCCAATCTTACACAAATATTTCTTTTATATTTAAACAAATAGAGAAAGATGACAAAGTGATGCGGATAAAGCTCGATTTCCATGACCATTCCCGATCACAAATGGCGATTGAGTTCGATCTGTACTCGATCGCTTGATTCGGCTTGGTCCAGTTGATTTGATCGGCAGTGGATACCTAGCATAAAAATTATACAATTTGAAAGCTGTTGAAGACTACAAAAATGAAGTTTATGAAAATCTAACTTGTGTGTACAATATAGATGAATGAATATCAAGGGAAACGGAGTCAGGGCTGGTAATCAGCATTTACTTCTCTCACCTTAGTGTTCGTAAATTAAGAAGTAAAAACCAAGTCTTCTTTGTAAAAATTGAGAAGACCCGAAGAAAGTTGAGCAATTACAGATATGACGAAAAAAAATATGGAATGTCTTAAACCTTCTCATCAAACCATAAAATATCACATTGGGAAAATAATAACATATGAAAATTCAAGTAAAAAAACATTCAAGGTATAGTAAATCGTTTAGGATCGAAAAATCGCGACCATAGTCAGACTGTACAGTCTTGGCATACTGATTGAGTTCGATCCTTTTAGCAATATATGCAGATAATTTGTTGTTGTTGTTGTTGTTATTTCTTTCTTTTTTTTTTTTGGAAGATAGCTCACATAATAATTTAGATTAATTTAGACACGGTTGTAAGACGATGAGTGTCCTAAAACTGATTGTCCAAAAAACAAAACAAAACAAAAAGAAATAAAGTAATTTGAAAATGTTTTCTTCTTAACTTCTTGTTTACCTAGATAAGATAATATTTGACAAAAAATCCATCTTTTTCCGGGATGAAATGTTGTGATTGCAAGATTACATGCACTATTCGAATCAATACAATGTAAATTACTTTGAAAATTTAAAAAAAATCCACTTGTCTTTCCACGGCACCCCTATAGCATCAGAAACTACTTTGCCATGACCACTTTTAAAAAAATGACTAAGTAATTTCTTCAAAACCCATGGAACAAAGATATACAGATTCATACCTTAAAAAGAAATAGTGTATAATGTCTCTCCGATATTGAGGAAAGGTCATTTCAGAACGATCATTTAGAATGAATATTGTCAATTAATCTAGAATTATATCCTTCATACAACATTCCAAGGTGATTGGCAAAATATCTCCATTAGACTAGTGATAAAATTCATTCATTTGTGGTACCAAGAATCCATATATGAGTAAGGAGTCCTTGCAATAACGATTCCAAGTCTGCTCCGTAGTAACTGATCGGTACACATGTTTGGCAACAGTAATTATATTTTTTCAGCTGAAATACTTCGCTTTCCTATCATAGTTTGAGACAATTATGCATCAAGACCTTTTTCTCTTTGGCAGAAAGTCCATATTACATAAGAAAACTTATTATGTCTTTGCAGTAACGATTTTCGTACTCCCAGTAACAAAACTGTCGTTATTGCGAGGACAGTTATCGCGAGGAATTCCGCGACCATTCGCTCCAAATAACACACAAGAATAACTAGGGAGAAAATATGTTGCATGCTGTAAACGACATGATTCTGTATCTGAATAAGTAAAGCTTTACGATTTTTAAGATCTGGGCAATATAGTGAGGTTGATCGCGTTGCATAGAAAACGAAAAAATAAGTCTACGCAGCCATTGGCCTGCCTAATTTGCCTCGCAACTTCGAAACCATGTATTGCTTTGTCTTCATTTAAACATCGTGGCTTTGATGGGTGTTTCCACCTCCGTTTAGGTTGTATTTAAAGGAAATCTAACCAAAAAGACTTTGATTACGCACATGTAAGATATTGCGAGGACATTTCGTATCAAAAATCCAGGGACAGACATATATGGCCAAAAAGCTTCGTCGTATTTATATTTTCTCAAAAAGGGCTGACACTATTCATAATGTGAGATATAAAACATTAATGAAATGAAGAAAAATCCGATCTTTACCGATTATTTTATATCTAAAATCATGTTGGAAATTGATAATTTTGTCCAGGGACAAGAGAAAATGGTCATTTTCCGGTACAAAAGTGCAATATTTTCAGAAATATTCCATCTGCCAGGCCAAATAAATTGTCTCTATTGTTGGTAGTGATGGTCGTTACACTGTGTACCTAAAATGACTTGTTTATGAAAAACCATTTCTGAGAAAAAGAGCCAGGACAGCGATTTCCACGAAATAAAATATTGGCTCATGTATATGGCTTCAACAGTCAGGGACAGTAACTCTGAATTCAATTGTCGAACCAGGTTTCCTCGACGATATGCGCATGTCCTCTTTGTAGTGGAGCTGTGCACAAAGTATCAGTGGAATTCGGTCTATAGTTTTCAAGAAATAACGCGGAAACGAATATCACTCTATGTGTATATGGCTTCAAAAGTCAGGAGCAGTTACACTGAATTCAATGGTCGAACCGGGTAACCCCGACGATATGCGCATGTCCTCTTTGTAGTGAAGCTGTGCACAAAGTTTCATTGAAATCCGGTCTATAATTTTCAAGAAATAGCACGGAAACGAATCTCGGACAGACGGAAGGACGACGTAAAAACATTACCCCCCCACCCTGATGATTTCATCGGCGAGGGATAATTAGTTAGTTGATTAGTTAGCAGATATCATACTCTGAATCCGGATTTATGACAATCGAGTAATAAGAGTTGTTGATTATTGTTTAGACTAATTATACCCACTTTAGCTCATTTCCTATCAGATATATCATGCTCTGAATGCAGATTTTGGTCAGTACAACTTAATAAGAGTTGTAACCATTGTTTACTTAAATTCAAGACAGAGTAGCTGATTTCATATCAGATATCATACTCTGAATCTTGATTCTAGTCAAAACAGTAACACGAGTTGTAAATTATTGTTTACTAAAATTCAAGCCACATTAGTTGATTATATATATAAGATATCATACTCTGAATCCGGATTTATGACAATCGAGTAATAAGAGCTGTAAATTATTGTTAAGTAAAATTCTACCCACTCTAGCTGATTTCCTATCAGATATCATACTCTGAATGCAAATTTTGGTCAGTACAGTAAAAAGAGTTCTAATTGTTAGCGAGCCGGGACTTCATGTGTCACAGCCTTAGTGTCGATGTCAAAACAGTAATAAGAGTCGTTAGTAATTGTTTACTAAAATTCAAGCCACAGTAGCTGATTTCCTATCAGATATCATACTCTGAATTTAGATTTTGGTAAATCGATTAATAAGAGTTGTTAGTTATTGTTTAATAAAATTCTTGCCACAGTAGCTGATTTCCTATCAGATATCATACTCTGAATTTAGATTTTGTTAAATCGATTAATAAGAGTTGTTAGTTATTGTTTAAAGGGGGAATAACACTTAACATCTTGCAAATTTTCCGAGAACTTCGTACAAAAAAATAAATATATATTATTAAAATATGGTCTTCAAATTGCATATATGCCAAATCTTAGCTTTCTACCTTGTGTATTGGCTTAGATGTCGACGGATTTAAAACCCCATGATTTTTTGTCGGGGGGATAAAAACTATAATAATAAAACATACGGGGTTTTAAATCCGTCAACATCCTAGCCAATACACAAGATAGAAAGCTAAGATTTG
The DNA here is from genome assembly GCA_963680895.1 of Fragum sueziense. Taxonomy (NCBI): domain Eukaryota; kingdom Metazoa; phylum Mollusca; class Bivalvia; order Cardiida; family Cardiidae; genus Fragum; species Fragum sueziense. The sequence continues at coordinate 29,495,057 of OY804604.1, forward strand.
GCATAGATGCAATTTAAAGGCCATATTTTCATAATATATATTTATTTTTTGCACGAAGTTCTCTGAAAATTTGTAAGATGTTAAGTGTTATTCCCCCTTTAATAAAATTCTAGCCACAGTACATGTAGCTGATTTCCTATTAGATAGGCCTATCATACTCTGAGTCCAGATATTGGTCAGTACAGTAATAAGAGTTCTAATTATTGTTTACTAAAATTCAAGGCAGAGTAGATGATTTCATATATGATATCATACTCTGAATCCAGAGTTTGGTCAAATCAGTAATAAGAGTTGTTAGTTATTGTTTACTAAAATTCAAGCCACAGTAGCTGATTTCCTATCAGATTTCATACTCTGAATCCAGATTTTGATAAAAGCAGTAGTTAAAGTTGTTAGTTATTGTTTACTAAAATTCTAGCCACAGTATCTTGATTTCCTATCAGATATCTTACTCTGAATCCAGATTTTGGTAAAACAGTAATAAGACTTAATGGCTATTGTTTATTAAATTTCAAGCCACAGTAGCTGATTTCTTATCAGATACCATACTCTGAGTCCAGGTTTTGGTTTAAAAACTTCTGGGAGTAGCTGGTTTCTGTCGACTTTAGCAAAACTTTTTTTGAGCTGATCCTTTCTCAGATATCATCCTCTGAATCCAAGTTTTGGTTTTGATTTTTCATTTTAGGAGTAAATGGTTTCTGTCGACTTTAGCAATAGTTAATTGGGCTTCCCCTTTTTCATATATCATCCTGTGAATCCAGATTTTGGGTTTTTCTTTTTTATTCTTCATTATTTGCTTGTAACAAGCAATTCTTCATTTTCCACATTGTTTTCTAACCTAAAATAGATTTTTTTAATTTTGGTAAACTTGATATTGTTATTTGCTAAATCTTTCAAAATGGAACAGTCCAAAATATGAATGTGTTCGAAAGGGTTCAAGTCATAATGTTTGCCGTTTACGTGCCAATTAAGAAAATGAGGTTTCTATTTCTTCATAAAGCTGCTTTGCAACAAAAGCCTCGTTACTGCAGCTGAAAACAGACTGCCGTTACGAGGTTTTTGTTGAAAAGCGACAATAAATCGAATTCCTTCTAATTCTATCAAACTAAGAGAGTTTACCGTTAATGTTTTATCGCAAAAAGCTGGAACAAAATAAGCTCTTTTGATCTGAGTTTTCAGACTAGATAATAGTGCATCAATTTGTGGTAATTAGGATTATGTTTGTAACTCGTCATGCGTAAAATGGCTTTGTAGCTCTCAATTGATTGATTGAGTGTAATTTGTCTACGTCCCACTCAACACTAAACAGCCAAGGTCATATGGAGACGGGATCTTGGTTTATTTTCTCATCCAAAATAATGTCGCTATCTTCCGATAGCTGGTTTGTCGAACGCCGAGCTAACTGATGCGGACATTATGGTAAGTATTACTCCGAACTATTTTCATTATGTTAATTCCTTTGAAGCGTGAATCAATTTTATCCTAATCTGGATAAAGTGCACTGGCGTCGGAAGAGGGGGCAGGGGTCCCAGCCTCCCTCCCCCAATAATTTAGAAAGGGGGCCAACATATCCTATGGCCTCCCAATAATACACCCATACTTAAACATTTCCCCATCCAAATAGTATAAACCTTCCTACGCCTATGAAATAGTGCGGCAAACTAGACAGGTCTCGTGCGCGGGTAAACGGGCAGGGCCCGATCCCAGTAATCCTAATACATACATCCTTAACTCCCTTAATTTGAGAAAAAAGGCTTGTCAAAGATATATTTTTAGAAATTTGTCATGCGCTAATGGATGTCGCCCCACCCCTTTACATGCATATAATACCTGTCTTTACCCAAATCGACAACACGATTACTTGTTTTACACACCGGGTGCCATTAAGAGCCCTTTTTGTTTGACGACATACCTCTTTGTACGATTCTGTACTGCGCAATCTGTACACATCAGCGCATCTATCGGACAAAATTGTTCATCTGCCATCAGCTATCAGCAGTTGTGTTGCTATTTCACTGTTGACTATATCATCGGATTTTTTGTGGGAAGGAATACTGTAACGAACAATTCTGTTAGAATCGTAAGTAATTATACATTGTATTACATATTACATTTTCCCAAACAAAATCTAAGCAAGAAACGTATAAAATGACGGTTCAGATCAAAGCACCAGTCCTACTTTCTCTATTTTTCTATCCAACCTTTCAACGGTTGGGTTGTTATTTTATTATTTAAAACTACATTTGTACATTTGGATATTTGTGGGGACGTTTTATGTGTTCATCAGGAGGTTACTTACTTGTAAATATCGCAAAAACGTTTCTGTTGGAATTAGTTTGACCTTTCATGCTATTTTGACTGGACTAATAATACAACGAGTAAGTCTACGATAATCGTTAGTAATTACATATCGTCGCTTTTCAAGAATAATCTCGTAACTGCAGGTTAAGACAAGCTGCGGTTACTAGGTTTTTTCTTTAAAAGCATAAAAATATGTCAGGGCTTATAAATACAGTCGACACTCATTATCTCGACATCGGATAAGTCGAAATTCCGCTTAAGTCGAAGTGAAAGTCATGCCCCGTCCTCAACATTATGGATATCAAAGTGTTTAATCAAAATAATTTCGAAACAAAAACAGTCATTGAAATTTAGTAGAAAAAGGATAGAAATTGCTCGTATCGAGCAATTTCTCTCCTTTTCCTACTATGTTTCAATCATGGACACATATGATGCCCATCAAGAATGGTTAAATTTCGTTTTCATCGAAAATAATCAAAATCGGGTGAGTCCAACTCCGGATATGTCGAGGTATTTTGACGGTCCCTCTGACTTCGACACAACGAGTGTCGACTTTAGGACTACCCTTTCCCAAGCAAAAACTCGACAAGAAATGTATAAAGAGAAATGACGTTTCAGATCAGTGCACCCACTTTCTCTATGTTTTCTCTCCAACTCATTTTTACTTTTCCTTTTTCTGACAAAGCTTTCGACAGTTATTTTGATATTCTATTCTAGACTTACGGTATACCCTTTTAGTGGGGCGCACAACTCCGAAAATTTGGCCTAATCGTTCACTTTGTGATACAAGCATGAATTTTGGTAAAGTTTGTCATTGAGGGTCCCTGAATCAGAAAAAATGCTAGCCACTTAAAATTCGCATCCGGTGGCCATTTTCCAAGATGGCCGCCATTCGGATAAATGTAGTCTATATATCAGATAGAAAGCCATTCAAAATGCTGAAATCCGCCGAGATTTTTACAATAAATCGTCCCAATATAGTCAATTTTGTAATTAATTAATAAACTAGCATGGCTTTTTTACAACATTGCGGTCGTTTATCCGAGATGGCCGCCAAAATACTCCAAAAATGGCCGTTTCTTCAATTAGAAATTATTTTTAATAAGATATTATCAATCATTGTCATGAAATTTCAACCAGCATAATGGAATGAAACACAAACCGATTTAGCCACATGAGAAATCGCATCCGGTGGCCATCTTTCAAAATAGCCGCCATTCTCATGTATTAATTAGGCCTATATATGAAAATATCAAATAGAAATGAATCCCAAGTGATGAATTTCGTCGGGATTTTTATCTACCTTTCCTGCATAGTCTTTTTTGTAACCAATATAAACCAACTTGATGTCTTTATAACATGGCTGCCTTTTTTCCAAGATGGCCGCCAAAATATTCAAATGTTCATAGTTTCTTCAAGGAAATCTTATTACTTTTAACAAAAAAGATATCAACCCCTCTCTTTAAGTATCAGCTAATAAAATGAATGAGATACAAACAAAATTGTTCTAAGAGAATAATTATATATTTTGCTATTCAAATGGCGACCATTTTTGTATTATCTTAACTGTCTTATTGGCCTCCATAATTAAATACCGATTATCGTCGATTACTTAAAAAAAAAAAAAAAAAAAAAAAACAGCAGCTTAATTAACATGGTTTAAAGCACTTTCGTGTGATTAGTCGCTTTGCGCTAAGTAAGTCAAAACCTAGTGTTCAAATCATCATTGGAATAGTCCACACCAAATATCAGAAAACTCGTGCATTCTAAACCAGATAGTGTAAAAGGAAGTCTTTCTTACATTAATAATGGATGATTGTAAAACAAATCAACAAAAATATGTAAAGTAAATGTTATCCCTGCCAAGAGGACAAATCTAATGATTTGCTTATTTCTCTTCTGAGTAATTCACAGAAAGAGCAAGATCTTAGTGGATACAAATGTACAATATACTGCAACAGATATTCCTTTATACATTGCCTTCAATGATATACCAACTTCGTTCAATCCAGCTCTATTAGATGATAATGAGGGCAAAGAGAAAACTTTGACACTGCATAAGCCAAGTATCATAATAGATACCGTCTTTTATCTACAATATAAAGCTCAAACGGGCACAGAAACAAGGTTCCATTACAGATGGAGACAGCTGTAAAAGGTCTATAGAATCTGATTTGCAAAAGATGCCATGTTTCTAATGCATTCGTAGCACGATTCGCAAAATTTGAGACAAGCTTAATCAATGCGTTTAAACTATGGACTATGGGAAGTTGCTTGTAAAACTCAGCGCAGTTGTACGTGTTGTCGTTCAAGAGTTAAACTATCAACCAAACAGCTTAGTAGAGTTGTATTACTCGACGAGGTCTTAACAAATTATGATACAACAATAGTGCTATAAAATATTTACAAGTATCATGTGGCTTTTTAACCTGTTATATACCGGTATATCATAGAATTCGTGGCTTCTGAGAGAGTCCAGTTTTCAAACTTCATGACTTAGTCCTATTGTATAAGCACCATATCAATACGCAAAACAGGCTGCATAAAAATCTTTCCATATTTAGAGACTGTGTAATTTTCAGCAACCGAATTATTAATGCCGGTCGAAATGGGGATTGCCAAAAGAAAATGAATGTTGGAGAGTTGTTTGGACCCAGTTTCGTAATGCTGCAGAGAGATGGCTACGAATGGGTGCAAAAACTTGAAGTGGACGGTGTAAGTTCAAGAAAGCCGGGCTTTTCTGCACTTCACTCTATATCTGCGTCTGTGAAATATCACATGAAAGTTAAAATCATAAATAAGCAGTGGCAGCCATCTATGTTGTACAGCTTCTTCAGTGTTGATATGACTATGTTCACAAGCACTAAACCTTGCTTGTATTCGACATACCATCTCTTGTTGCCGAGGGACCCCATATGGGGTGAGGGCTAGTTTCCTTGTAAAGGCTGTTGATTTACAGAACTATTCTGGCCAAATAACGAATACACCGGACACATGGATGTTGAAAATAGGAATCAGCTGAGACGGCGTTAAAACAATAATTAGCCTCAGTGGGTTTGGCTGCCATCTCTTGTAGGCATATTGTCAAAATTGAAAATCGTCTGCTACATTTTTTAGAGACCTTCTTTGAAAAAAGCCGGTTGGCTGCCATCTCTCATGGGGATCTTATTAAATTTGAAAACTATATCACTGGGGACTTGTTCCAGATGATTGCCATCTCGGGTCCACAAACACTATATCTCACTTGTATTCTACATACCATTTCTCTTTGTTAAGGGACCCAATCTTGTAGTCTACTTGTTACGGTAGGATCTGTGGCTCAAAATTAATTGTCTCACCAAACTGATATACACTACATATTACATTTGCAGATATCTATGGCAATCGATTAAAAGAGTAAGAAAATAATGATTACACGGACTTGGTTGGCTGCCATCTCTTATCAAGTCAGTCGAATTTTATATAATTCGTCAATGAAATAAGCAAGTGAGGCTTAAAAGTCGAAAAAGCAAATCAAAGATTTTTTTCAGTGGTAAAATTGCAATTTTCATATAAAAAATGAAGAACTTTATATTGTATGGCAGCCTTATGAGATTTTGGTTGCCATCTCAAGCACAAATATTGTCTTTTTTACATCTGGCATTTATGTCTGAGTGTTTGAAATGAAAAATGAAAAAGTTTATATTAGTTTTAGTGCATCATATCATTACACAGGGAAGCTCTATAATGCCCAGATGGCAGCCATCTCAGAAAATGGCCGCCGTATTGAATTTCAAGTGGCTGGCACTTTTTTCTGAAAATGTACACTTGAAACTATATATATATACTTATTATAGTAGGTTCTGTGGCTCTAAATTAATTGTCTCACCAAACTGATATGCATTACATATTACATTTGCAGATATCTATGGCAATCGATTTAAAGAGTAAGAAAATAATGATTACACGGACTTGGTTGGCTGCCATCTGTTATCAAGTTAGTTGCTTTTTTTTAAATTTATTAATGAAATTAGCCAGTAGAGCTTATAAGTCGGAAAAGCAAATTAAGGGTTTTTTCCAGCGGTAAATTCGCAATTTTCATATAGAAATGAAGGAATTTATGTTGTATGGCTGCCATATGATATTTTGGTTGCCATCTCAAGCACAAATATTTTCTTTTTTTACATTTGGCCTTTATGTCTGAGTGTTTGAAATGAAACATGCAAGTTTCTTTTAGTTTTAGTGCGTCATATCATTGCACAGGGAAGCTCTATAATGCTCAGATGGCGGCCATCTCAGAAAATGGCCGCCATATTGAATTTCAAGTGGCTAGCACTTTTTTCTGAAAATATACACTTGAAACTATATATATGCCAAATTTCATGCTTGTATCACAAACTGAACGATTATATGAGTTATGCGCCCCACTATTTCCAATTTCATTTTTGTCAGTCACGTAATTATACATGTATACCATATGGATTGATACCTTTTCCAAATCAAACTCTTTCCTGGAAAACATCAAAGCACCATATCGCTGCTTTTCTTCGAAAACTACGTATCTGCAGCTTGGCTTGAAGCAAACTGCAGATACGAGGTTTTCGTTGAAAAGCGACGATATACCATATGATTTTTAGCTCCACTGGCCGTCAGGCCAGCGGGCTATTGTCATGGCGTTGTGTCCGTCGTGCGTGCGTCAGTGCGTACGTGCGTCCGTCCGTCCGTAAACTTTTTCTTTAAAACTCTTCCTCTCAAAAACTACCAGATGGATTTCAAACAAACTTCACAGGATTGATCCTTGGGTGGCCCTCTCTCAGATTCCTCCAAAGAATTCTGATTGAAGTAGAAAGTCGGGAGTTATCTGCCCTTGATTGTCAAAAATGGCCGTTTTGACTTTGTTTTCACTCTAGCAACTACAAATATTGACCAATCAAGACAAAACTTTAACAGAATGATGGTTACTATAAGATCTTGCTCGGGTATAATTTTCAGCTTGATCTGATTTTTGCATCATGATTTATTTGCCATTTTCGGGCTATATTCGACTTTGTTTTCACTCTAGCAACTACAAATATTAACCAATCAAGACAAAACTGGTACCAAATGATGCTGACTATAAGATCTTGCCCGGGTATTTTTTTCATCTTGATCTGAATTTTACATCATGAGTTATGTGCCCTTGAAATTGACAAAATTGCCATTTTCGGCTTTATTTTGACTTTGTGTTCACTCTAGCAGTTACACATATTTTACCAATCAAGCCAAAACTTAGACAGACTGATGATGACTATAAGATCTTGCATGGGTGTAAATTTCAGCTTGATCTAAATATTACATCATGAGTTATGTGCCCTTGAAATTGACAAAATTGTCATTGTAGACCTTAATTTTGACTATGTTTTCACTCTAGCAACTACAAATATTGGCCAATCAAGACAAAACTAAAACAGAATGTCAGTTATCATAAGATTTTGCCGTGGTATAATTTTCAGCTTGATCTGATTTTACATCATGAGTTATGTGCCCGTGAAATTGACAAAATTGCCATTTTGGGCTGTATTTTCACTCTTACAACCACAAGTATGAACCAATCAATACAGAACTTTACCAGAATCTTACTGACATTAAGATCTTACATGTTTGTAAATTTCAGCTTGATCTGAATGTCAAATCCAGAGTTATGTGCCCTTGAGTTTTACAAAATAGCTGATTTCCACTTTATTTTCACCCTCTTTACATCCACAAATTATGATCAATCAGGTCAAAGCTTTCATAAAATGTTGGCAAAGTTAAGATCTTGCTTGAGTGTGATCCTAAGCTTGATAGAAATATAACATTATATGCACTGGAATTTGACAAAATTGACAACGAAAAAAAAGACCCTGTGAAATCATTGATGTAAAAGAAGTCATGGATTTGCTTGTTTGCATGTAGCCTGAACTTTTGAAATTACTTTCAAGAAAACAAACAATTCAGGCCTGTGGAGCGCGTCCAGACCGCCAGGGCTGTCTTGTTAAACGGAGCTACAGATAGGAGCGAGTAATTACTTTTATGCATCATTTCATTTATTATTCATCAAACTGGATCAGACCTATGTTGTGGGTACTAATTGGTGTCGTCTCATCGAGACAATTATATATATTCAACTGACATAGCCATCGAGATGCAGTTTGATCTTTTTATTAGCCCGAGCTTGCGAGGTCTACTCAACAAAAGAACTCGTTCGATACAATATAATCCCATATTAATGCAATTACCTATAGTGTTCCCATTCTACCGTGGAGTATTGGATATTGTGCCTTGGCCAAGTGTTCTTTCAAATAAAAGTACTTTGTCAACTATTTACAAGAAATCTTTGGAAAAATAAGTCATTATTAGAAAATGATCTTATATATAACCACCATTTTCTACTTTCTCCGCCATGATATGACCAAAATAAAAGAATATGCTAAGTTCAGGTCACCAGATGATCTAGCAATATACACACCGTTCATCCAGATACAAAGCACACGGATTGGTCTTCCAAATGCGGATGTAAACAATTTTATTTTGAACGGCGGGAAAAAAGAGTGAGCATTTATTATCTTTAATTACAACGAATATCGGCTGAATTGATTTTTGTGTGACATACAATGACAATGGGGAGAATCACGTGATTGACAATGGTATTGAACACGAAAAAAATGGCGACGAAATTACCATTGCAATGCAATTTCGGAAATATTCTTTAAGTGTTCTCTAAATACAGCAAACGGATAGGGTAAAGTTTGGTATCTGTGAAAACCTTAGACAGCAGCGGGTACTTTAGGATAGGTGGCTTGTCTGAGAAACTACGTAGAATGAATACATACCTTTCTAAAGTTTGAACTTTCACGCCGAAGTGGTCATTTCGTCGCCATTGTTTCGTGTTCATTACCATTGTCAATCACGTGATTCTCCCCATTGAATGAAAACGTACATAACTTTGCCAATGTTTACCTAAAATCCTGTCTCATAAAATCTGTTAGTAAGAGAAATATATGCTACTGATTCTGACTTTGATGCACGAGAAGAGAAAAAATCTTGGTAAGAATGTCTGTAAATCATTATTAAAGCAAATTTTTCCAGTTTGATGAACGGTATAGATTTATTCCATAGATGTCGAAAACTTATTTTGAAGAGATATTTGCTCGAAACCAGTTAAATAATTTCTACAAATATAAAACAAAACGGGAAATAGGCGAGAAAATAGTGATTTACGATTTAAAATCGCTTGTATCTATAGTTTACTCAAATCTTTTGTTATGAAACTGCAGCACCCTCAAGATAAACCATTTTGCATCAGCTCTGCACAAACACTTTTTATATAGCAGCAATTAAAAGGCTATATGTTGATGTTTTCTAACCTTGTGTATTCCCACGGTGTTGTTTTTCACATCCGCGTTTGTAAGACCAATCTGTGTTTTTTGTATCTGGGTGAACGGTGTGATATAGTGCCGATTTAGTAATTCGAATGTGATTTTTTTAAAATTGATTTATTTTTAAATTGATTTATTTCAGTTGGATATAGAAAATTCTAAGGTATTTTATAGAAGTACTCATAACCTAAGATTATCATTATTTTAATCAGAGCTTTCCGAGTCTCAATGTAATTCTAATAAAATCGTAGTTCGTGGTTCAAAGTGTATAGCTTTTTAAATCTTTTGTTGTGTTCTGTTGATATTTTTAAGAGACGCAGATGTAAATATTTAGTCATTTATATAAATTGTTGTTTTCGTTATCTATTATTATCATAATTCATATCAATGCACCAGAGTTTCAGTGCAATTTTAACAAAAGTGTGACGTCGTGATTCCAATTTGAAATTTTGATGAACCGAAACTCTTGGGAAATTCTAGCCCGTGTTTTTGATTGTGCCGTCAGCAACTTAAAAAGTGCATGTTAACCTTTGTCATGCAGAATTTAACCCTTTCACAAACAACAAAACTTAAGGGTGGCTCAATCTGAAAACTGATGCAGATGACAAAATAGGTTCTTTTAAGGCTAGTATTTGTGTTAAATATAGCTCAAAAATATTGAGACAAAAGGAGAAACTGCTGGTTATCAGCAGTTTCTTCTTTTGTTTCGTTTTTTCAAGCCTTTGCCTTTAGGGACATGAAAAGCAGGTCTTGTTTGGGAAAGGGCTAAATAAAAACTCTTTCAAACATCCCTTTATTCTTTCTTAGATAATATCAGGTTTTTGATGTGAATACTTTTGGAAATCAGGGTGGGAAAAGAAAACGCCCTGGTGACCAATATTTGTTTTCTTTGATAAGAAAACGCCTTTCATGTGCAATACAATACTGCTTTGTTTTTAAATATTTTTCAGCTTGCAATTGATCTCAGCATTATCTTTTAATTGGAAATAGGCGAACTAGTAGATAAGATAACTTTGTTACGAAATTGTTCTAAAGATGGTAATAATGATTATCAACCAAACGGCAAATTAAAAACGCTCATTTCATTCACGATTATTTTTTATCCTCGATCCATTTGAGCTCATTTCTAAAACGACACAGGCCTTCATAACATTTAAGCCCAACATGGATCTAGATCAGCCCGTGAACATGCCTAGTTTGACAAAGGTCCATGCTGATCTGTGACGGCTTCCTTTGACATCCATTACCAGACCGCGAAATGTCATATTTTTCTTAATTTAAAGAGGTTGCAGACGACAAATTAGCGCTTTAACAAACAACAAAAGTTTAGGGTTGATCAATTTAAAAACTGATGCCTGTAAAAAATGAATGTTTATAAAAAATATGTTTTTGCTAAAAACACATAAAGACAGAGGGAGAAAATGACGATTAAAGGGACCATTGCTTTGTTGTCGAATGTAAATATTATATTCAAGAAATGTCGCATGGAATGGTCAACCTGCATAGCTACATTATTTCTGTCCACGGAAGTTTCAAATGAATATCATTTTGTCCTTCTAGATCAACTCTGTTATATAATTAACTTTCCCGATATTTATATCTTTATTAACATTTATTGGAAACTGGAACTTGATAGATAGTGAAAAGATTGAAATAAGTGCTGAAATTCCCTTTTGACCCTAGCTAATACAATGCACCACACAGCAATACAAACTCAGATGGTTGTCCCCATGCTGTTCTGGTCCATGAAAAACCTAGTGGGTGCCCCTTTAATGCAATATGTCGAACTATGCATGGAATATTACATCTGACAAAATTAAGTAATCGTTGTAATAAAATATGACATATACTCGTAATCCAGTGGGGGCGTCATAATGTCTGCAATTATCTTCCGCAAACGTTAGACTAGACTAAGTCATTACAATCGTAACTCTACTATATATAGAGTACAGTATGGATCTGGACCAGACTGTGCGTCCGTGCGTATGCATAGGCTGGTCTGGATCCATATTGTTCTCAACTGGAATAGAGGTTATTTTTCCAGATCTAGCTTTATACATTTATAAAGATCTCGTCGACTCTACAGCATTTCGAAAAAAAAAACATTAACAAGAGGACCGTGGTGGTCCTAAATAGCTCACCTGAACCAATATTATATGAGTCTTAGTTTTGTTTAAGTCAATTGATATTTGTGACTTTAAGAGTGAAAAAACTTAAAAATTGTGTCCTCCTTGTATTGATTGATCACTATTTGTGGTAGTTAGAGTTAAATCAAAGTCGAAAATTGAACATTTGTCAAATTTAAGGGCAGATAACTCGGCAAATTCCATCTTAATTATGCTGAAATTCAGACAATCCAAGATCTAATGTTCATCAACACTGTGTCCAAGTTTTGTCTTGGTTGGTCAATATTTGTGGTTGTTAAAGTAAAACCAAAGTCTGGAATAGCAATTCAAGGGCACAGAACTTTCAAATTTCTATTCCGATCAGACGAAATATCGAAACCATCCAAAATCTTATAATCATCAACACTGTATCCGAGTTTTATCTTGATTGGTCAACAACTGTAGAAGCTAAAGTGTAAACAATGTAGAAAACAGTCAAAACGGCAAATTTGTCGATTTTCAAGGGCATATAACTCTGGACTTTCTATTTCAATCAGACTGACAATAAGATTTTAAAGACCTTGTGGTCACCAATATTGTCTCAAAGTTTTATGATGATTGGTTTATAGTTGTAGATGCTAGAGTGTAAACAATGCCAAAACTAGCTATTTTTGGCATTCATGAACAGATGATACCGCACTTTTTGGTCCAACCAGGCCCATAATCGAACTCATACGAGACCTTATGACCATACTTGTTTTGACAAAGTTTGATTAAGATTGGTATTTGTTTGCGGATGCTAGAGTGTAAACACGAAATTGTTGACGGACAGACATACAGACAGGCGGATGGACGGACGACGGACAAAATATGATCACAATACCTCACCTTGAGCATTTTGTGCTCCTGTGAGCTAACTATGTCTAGTATATATATTTATTTAATTGATATATGGCCACCGGCCTTTACAATACAATTTTCAATTACAAACAAGCATCTCAATACACAACCAGTGATACATGTAGTACAATATTGGTGCGATATAGTTAGAACATGATATGACGTGAACATTTCAAATTTCATAAGATCGGAATAGAGAGATTGTAATCTATAAAGTTTTAAGATTCTACTTGAGACGATTCATTCCTTTTCTCATAAGCATAATAAATATACTTTGCCAAATTTTTCAACTCATTTTCATTCTTATGGTTTAGAAGAACATTAAATTTATTCTTCGAAGGTTGGGTATAAAATGCCCTTTTCAGGTACTTTTTTCTTAATTCACTATACAGTGGACATATAAGAAGGAAATGGTATGAATCTTCAACAACGTTTTTACAAAAAAAGCACAATCTATTTTCATACTCAATATTGCGATGTCTGCCTTGCTCTTCAGCAAGCAATAGGGAAGATGTTCTGAAATAAGCTAAGGCTTTCCTGAATTTTACTACTCTAATGATGTCTAAATATGGTTCAATTTCTAATGTGATTTTGAATTGATTATAATGAAATAATTTTGACCTTGTATTACAATTGTTCCTCCATACTTGCAAATACTGGTCCTTCAGTCTTTGCAAGTATGTAGCAACAAACTGTTTTTCATTAGTAACTGATTGACTCTCCCAGACATATCCAAATCCATTTTCATACAAATTCATTCTAATATTAGTTACCCAATTTACATGGCCTAACGAATCAAATAATTTCATCATTGAATAACATTTTTTAACATATCTGTGATCTTGCATTTTTAACAATCTCAACCAGTATTTTACAACTCTTTTACTAGTATAAAGAAACAGCGGAACTCTTCCACAATCACCCAATATACATTCATCGGTTGCATTGGAAGGGACGTACATAAATCTTTTACATGCATACTTTTGTATTCTCTCAATACTATCAATTTGCTGCAGGCCCCAAATTTCACATCCGTAAAATATAATAGGAGAAATTTTTGTGTCAAACAACTTGAAGAAAACATTGCTTTTCACTGGCATCAATGGTCGAATGGAGGAAAGAACATTTCCAAGGACGCGTTTAGCTTTTAATGCATTGAATTCAGCCATTTTATAAAGAGATAAAGTTGATGTAAAATTAACACCAACATATACAAAATTCTGCACGCATTCTATTCTTTGATTTGCATAATACCACACTTCTCTTCTCGATAATTGGCCCCCTTTACGGAAAACTAATATTTTTGTTTTATCAATATTAACTTGCAATTTCCATTCATTGCAGAAAGTGTATAATGTATTAAGCTGTAATTGTAGCCCTAAAGGTGTATCTGAAAACATTCCTACATCATCCGCAAACATTAGCAAAGAAAGTTCTTCGTAATCTGGAAATAACTGAATACCTTTTAATCCACTATTATTTATTTCTTCATTTAATTTATTTATAAAAAGTGTGAATAAAATTGAACTCATCGAACAGCCTTGTCTCAGGCCCTTAAAGCATAAAATTGAGTCACTAAGTTCATCTCCATTGCGAATTATTGTCTTAACTGTCGAATAAATTGATTTTATGGCTCGTAATAGATTTCCTTGTACTCCGAGTAAAGATAAGGCTAAGAAAAGTTTTTCTCTTTCTACAGAATCAAAAGCCTTTTTAAAATCTATAAAGGCTACATACAATTTTTTGCGTTTCATAGATAAGCTTTTGCTTGCTATCGCGTTCAATACAAAAACATTATCGATTGCAGAATATCCTGACCTAAAACCTGCCTGCGATTCTGATAAAAGTTCGTATACATCTGCAAATTGTGTCAAACGTTTATTTATGATATGTATATATAACTTGCTAAAAACATCAATAAGTGAGATTCCTCTGTAATTGTCAGTGTCATGTATATTACCTTTCTTGTGTATTGGAATTGTAACTGAAGTAGTCCACTTTGCTGGGAATGCACCCTTACTGTATAGCTTGTTAAACATTTTTTGTAGGAAAGGTAGAATAAAATCGACGCTATGAATAAAATGCCAAGCCGTTAGTATACCAGATGTAGCTTTCGACGGGTTTAAAGCTTTTACAGCAGCAGCTACTTCCTCATTTGTGATAGCTGAATTTAATATGATATTTTTAATTTCATTATCATTGTTTTCAATATTGTCATGGGTAATATCCACTAATATGGGTTCTTCATTCATATTTGTGTCCGATACGACAGATAATAGGGCTTCAAAATGATCGTGCCATTGTTTAGTTGTTATTTGGGGTTGTAATTTAACATGTGAACTAAATCGCTTAAGTGCTGTCCAGAAATTCTTGGCATGCTTTATTGAATTGTCCAAGTATTTGACCTGTTTATCATAATATAAAACTTTTTTATTCGAACAAACAGATTTAAATTGCTTTTTTGCATCCAAATATTTCAAGAGATTATGTTGTGATTTGTTATTTCTGAAATGTCTTAGATTTTTATTTACATTGGTTTTTAAACATTTGCATTCTTTATCATACCAAGGGTTGGTCTTCGTTTTGTAATTACTATGAATGACCACCTTTTTAGTGTGCTCACTTGCTGCTAAAAGATTGCATTCGAACATATCAACTAGACGCGAAAAATTTACATTCTCACATTCAAGCATATCATCGAACTCTCCAAATTTACCATTTATAATCAACTCCCGAACATTATCTTTATATTGAATAATAGCTTTGTCGGTAAATTCATATTTTACATGTGATACACTAGAATCAAGAACATTATCCAGTGCAATTGTGTTACTCTTAATGGTAAGCTTTATCGGTAAATGATCACAGTCATCACGTGTTATAACCTGGAAGTCATGTAGCAAATAGATAAACTCGTAGGACACTATGAAATAGTCAATGACGCTGCAGCCCTGGGCACCTATGAATGTATACTGGTCATTTTGATTGCTATTAACATATCTCCCATTTGTGATAAGAAACCCCCAAGTTTTACAAAAAA
Organism: Fragum sueziense; assembly: GCA_963680895.1. Classification (NCBI taxonomy): domain Eukaryota; kingdom Metazoa; phylum Mollusca; class Bivalvia; order Cardiida; family Cardiidae; genus Fragum; species Fragum sueziense. The sequence goes on from OY804604.1 coordinate 29,510,779, forward strand.
GTAGAAGTTGTCGACCAAAACTCTTTACATTTACATCAAGTGAATGTCTTTTAGGTAAATCTTTATCATTAAAAAGATCTGTAAAATCTCGATCAAAACCAGGATTGTTACCTGTGCTTACTATTTGGTCGCTTTCAACCCCAGTTCTACTGTTGAAATCACCAGTAAAAATGAAGTTGAAGTCGGCCAAAACAACATTTAATTCGTCCAACAATTCATGTAAAATATCTATGCCTTTTGTGCTCCTACCATTATAGAAGCTAGAACCCTCTGGCGGAATATAAATACATGTATAAATTACATCTTTATCCATATTAAATATAGTTTTGTCAATGTGTAGTACAACTCCATGTTCAAATGCATTATGAATTCGTTTGACATATGGTACAATAGAATTTCTTATATAAACACATACCCCTCCCATACTACGACCATATTTACTAAGTTTTTTGCTAGGACACATGTAACATGCATGAGTCGACATCAAAATTGTATTTCTATTTGGGTCACTTGTCCAAGTTTCTACAATACCGATAACATCAAAATTAACTAAAAAACTTTCTGTTTCGGGATATTCTGAAAATTTATTAAGACCTCCTACATTATAAGAAAGAAAATCTAAAGCATTGGAAAACAAATTTGCATGGCCTTGACCGGAACCCTAGGCATCGTTATTCATGGCATGTTCGTTTGGCAGGTAATCATTTTCAGCACCATGACTCGGGGCATCTGACGCATCGACATGAGCAGTATCTATGTCCATGTCGCGGTCAGGCGCCTCTAGTCTACGTTTTCCACGCACAAAGACTCTCGAAGTGTTTTCACTAGCTTTCTTCTCTCGCTTATATAGAATACCATTTTTGTAGTAGCCTGAAATGCCCTGTCTACTCAATGCCTGGAGTTTCGACCTCTGGTGTAGTGTAAGCTCATTAGAAATGCGAATGCCTACATCCCTCAATTTATCCCTCATCTTAAATAAATCCAATTTAGAACTAAATTCCCTGAACTTAACAAGGATCATTCTTGTATTGCCTTCTGAAAAGGTCCCAACTCTTTTGATCTGCTCTAAACTACCATCATTGAAAGGAACTTCACCAAATGCCGTTTTATGGACATGACTAACAAATTTATCAAGAGTATCATCACCTGACTCCTGAGCATCATCTGGTACACCAAATATTCTCAGTGAGTTTTTAACCGTTTCTGATTCAATATTGTCAAGACGCTTGTTTAACTCGTGTAGATCACTACCTTCAATATCACGTGTATGTGCAAGAGCGTCAATGTCTGATTGGAGGGTATGTTGCTCATATTCAATAGACTCAACTTTTTGGGCTAACTTTTGCATGTCGCTATTTATCGACCTTTGATTTGTTTCAATACTATCCATTCGTATATACATATCTTGTAGATCTTTTCGCAAACCAACGGATTCCTCGCGCAAAGCCGTCAGTTCATGTTTAACTTGAAGTAGTTCTTGGGTTGTCACCCAATTGGATCTGGCAATTGCGTCTAAGATCACTTGTGTCTCTGGATTAGGTAAAGGCAGAGGCACACCAGGATTAGGCCCGGGTCCCGGATTACTTTCGACATCTGCTGACAACACAAGACGATTTTGGGAATAGCAATCATAACTAGTATTCAGCATATTTAAAACGGTAGAGGTATCTGTAATTGTATAATAAACTTTGGCTAAATTGTCTATAGAGTCCACATACGATTCGGCCACAGGGCTTATTGGTGGTATCCACAAACCAGAAGATATCTCAGAATATCTTTAATATCACACATCAATCAATCTGATTAAACGAGACGTATGTCTCGTCCAATTAGACGGCCCGTAATGTAATTTTGTTTTAGACAAATAATTTAGAAATATTGATGAATACGTCCACGGGACAAGAACAAATTCTCTGTTCTAAACAATTATCAATGACGATAATCACACACTTTTCTATGTGATTAACTTCTTATTATTTTCGGGATACAATTTCAAAAACAGACGCGACTAATGAATTAACCGTCAGTTGTAATAATAATTACCTCACATATGCCTACATGCGAAAACGGGGTTTATTGACGATTCTTCCTAAAGTTGAATGTGGACACACTTCCTTGTACTCACCTAAATTCAAATGCATGTTGTCCTTTTCCAAAATTATTTTCCGTCTTGTTCTAACGCATCATTCAAACTAGACTAAACATAAGCAAACAAAGACAGCAACTGAATTTGTCATCAGTTGTAATAACATGCGGCACAACAGTTGCAGGAAATCTTCAACAATTCTGTTAAAGTGACATTTCAGAATTTCTTGTCATAAATTCAACTTTTATTTTTATCTGAAAGAGCATATTTCCTTATGAAAATTCTGAAAATTTCAAGCCAAAATATTGCGCCGTTTACGAGAAATTTATATTTTTGTGTTAAAATTGAACAAATTGTTGTGGACAACAGTTCGGATTTATCTGCAATTTATCGATTATGTCTCAAATTTAAATATAAGCTTATTGGCAACAACTTAAATAAACTGATAGTATTCATACTCATTAGAATAACTAATCTTGGCATCAAGACATACTTTAAAAAAATGAAATCGGAATGAAATGTCCCTTTAATATGTGACCGTTTTGAAAATGACTTGAAGCAGAGAAAGTGGAAATACATCAATACTTTGTTGGGTGTGAAATATCTTTTAAAAATGAGCTAAAAACAAAGTTATTGGCGACCAAGTAAGGTTTTACTTTGTCGATCATATTTTTTATCGTCGGAGTTTTGAAAGATGTACCACATGTAGCAAATTCCTGAAATATGTTCGCCTTCTCTGTAACATACCGAATCCAAATTGGTCACGTATTAAAAGAATTAGCCTATCAGAATTAAATGTCTAAATATGTTTTGTGGCAACGTGTGGAAAGGACTAGCTTACCTTCGAAATTTGCGAAAGTTGTAAAATGAGATCAAAACGATTATGGTGCAGCGATTAATGGTCCCTTTTGTAAAGATCGACAGATAGGCAAATTATAAGAATAGTGTTACAGTAGGAGAAATGAGTACTGTCGTCAAAAGAAATAGATCAATCAAGCAATTGATAAATTTCGTACCATAGGGGGTTTCGCTTCAAAGAAAAAGAATGATTATCTATGGATTGTCAATGATAATTACGTGAGAGTTAACAGCGCAAAGATGTGGAACATTTCACGTGTCTACTCTTTGTAGATGATTTATACATTATACATAACATGAACCGGGATCTGAAATATGGGTCTTTGTAGCATATTCGACATACTTATTTCCAGGTCAGCCTGTGCCCACGTGCAACTTTAGGAGTGGTATTCACAAGCCAGTATATATATAAGAAAACCTTTATAATCATTTAAATCACACAACAATCCATCCGATTGGTCGAGACATACGTCTCGTCCAATCAGATGGCTTGTCATGTAAGTTTGCTATAGACTTTTGATTAACCCTTTCCCAAACGACAAAATTTCCGGGTGATCAACTTCAAAAACTGCCGCAAATGACAAAATTGATATTATAAAAGATAAGATTTGTGTGAAATATGGCACAGGAAATATTGAGACAAAAGGAGAAACTGCTGATTATCAGCAGATTCTTCTTTTGCTTCAATGTTTACCCAGCCTTTTCTATCAGGGACGTCAAAATCAGGTTTTGTTTTGGAAAGGGTTAAGAGATGTTGGTGAATACGGTCCCTGATCAGGATCAATGCATGCTTTTTGGTCGTACACACATTTTGAATTATCGTGAAGAAACTATAAGAGAACAATATGGATTTCGATCAGACTGTGTGTATGCACAGGCTGGTCTGGGTCCATGTTGGTCTCAAATGCCACGTAGGATTTTTTTTCTAGATCTCGGCTCATACGAGTATGTACAAGAGAGAATCTGGAAAAGGGGTCCTTATGTGCGTTCGAGAACAATATGTATCTTGATCAGCCGGTGCATTAGCAAAGTCGGATCAATGTCCTGCATGTTGTTCTTTAATAGCTTTTCAATTGTCTATAGCAGCTGTAAGTTAGCAGCATGGGTTATTATTAGACACAATTTTACCACAGACTAATCCGGAAACGCTTAAAATTATATAAAATGCTACAAAGGCCCTTTTCAAGATTCCGGATCACTTATTGCTTTGAAAGTAGAAGAAAATCGCATAATGTATTTTGGATATACGTTATAAGAGTTGAATCAACCAAGAAATTGATAAATTGCATATCACAGGGGGTTTCGCTTCAAAAGAAACAAACGATTATATATTGACTGTCAATGATAATTTGGTGAAACAAATCGCACATAGATAAAGATAACTTGGTGTTAACGAATCACGCAAAGACGTGGTTAATTTCACTTGTATATCGTCTGTAAATGATGAATGTTTATTCAATTGTGATGATTGAGTGTTGGTGTTACATAGTTACTGTTCCTAGACACAGGCTGATAGCTGTTGTTTCTTGAAATCGCATGTCCAGATAGAGGAAAATTTGTAACAAATACATTTTTTCTTTAATTCTTAAAGTGACATTTAACAATTATTTTTACACAAATTTTACTTTTATTCTATCTTAGAGAGCATCTTTTCTTATGAAAACTCTGAAAAATTCAAACCAAAATATTGAACCATTTACGAGAAATATAATTATATTTTTGTGCTAAAATTGAACACATTGTTGTGGACAACAGTTCAGATTTATATAGAATTTGTCATTTTTGTCTCAATTTTAAAGGCGTATTTTCCGCTTATAGATAACAACTTCTAAAAACTAATAGCATTTCTACGCATTAGAATAAACATTCTTTGCGAGACATTTCACATTTATTTTCTTAAAAATTTTAGTTTTAATTGTATCTGAACGAGTATACTTTCATATGAAATTCTGAAAATTTCAAACCAAAGTATGGCCTATTGCGCTGCTACGAGAACATTTTTTTTCTTAAAATCAATTTAATTGGTGTTTAGATTAGTCATGTTCGTGTGAACTTTAAAAGCATTGCTTATCATTTCGTCTACTCCCAATTCGTCTACTATTTTGGACATGATTCCCATTTCGTCTACTTTTCTATACTTTGTATAATCAATATAATATTATATGATTTATTAAAGGGGGAATGGCACTTAAAATCATGCAAATTTTCCGAGAACTTCGTACAAAATAAATATGTATTATGTAAATATGGCCTTTAAATTGCATCTATGCCAAATCTTAGCTTTCTATCTTGTGTATTGGCTAGGATGTCGACGGATTTAAAACCCTATATGTTCCATTATTGTAAATATTATCCCCGGGACAACAAATCATGGGGTTTTAAATCCGTCGACATCTAAGCCAATACACAAGGTAGAAAGCTAAGATTTGGCATATATGTAATTTAAAGACCATATTTTAATAATATATATATCTATTTTTTGTACGACGTTCTCAGAAAATTTGCAAGATGTTAAGTGTTATTCTGCCTTTAAAATGTTTGCATGTGTAAATATATTGACTTAATTTTTTTTCTAAAGCAAAAAAATGTTGTTAATTGATGATTTGACATGAAAGCAGACGACTTGGGACAGTAGATGAATTAGAATTTGAGGCACTGATCAAACAGTAGACGAAATGGGAGTAGAACAATTGACCAAACGCCAATCGACAGATCGCTCCGCCCAACATAGAATTTAAGACAAACAATGGGAATGTGGTCTTTAATTGGCATGTCGATTGTTTTGATTTTCAGTCGATAGATCGATACAATGTCACGTGCAACAATTAAGACAAACAATTGGGATCTTACATTTTTCTGATCGTCCATTGGCTCATCGATGTTTTTGATTGACAGTCGGCGTTTGGTCAATTGGGATGTTACCTTCACCAACCGGTCTAAATCACAGAATGTATATTTAATATCATACATCAATCAATATTATTGACCGAGGCATTCATCTCGTCCAATTAAACGGCTTGTAACGTAATTTTGTTTTAGACAAATAATTTAGAAATATTCATGAATACGTCCACGGGACAAGAACAAATTCTCTGTTCCAAGCAATTATCAATGATGATAATCACACACTTTTATATGTTATTAACTTATTATTGTATTCGGGATACAATTTCAAAAACAGACGCGACTAATGAATTAGCCGTCAGTTGTAATAATAATTACCTCACACACTTTTGTCACTACGTGAAAAAATGGGGTTTCGATTCTGTCATAATTTGATTTTTGGACACACTGGTCATCCTTGTACTCACATTAGCTGAAGACTATTGATTTCATATAAGAAATTTGCTCTTCTAGATAAAAATAAAAGTATCATTTATAAAAAAAATCTGAAAGTTCTCTTTAATTAAGGTATTTACATATACATGTAATAGTCGTAATTATAAGCATCAAAGACGACAACTGGATTAATGGTCCGGTGTAAATGAAAACATCTCACAGAATTTTGTCGCAACATTAGGAAAGTCCCTTCCTGAGAATTTTGCGAAATTTGTAAAATGAGACCAAAACGATTATGGGGCAGCGATTACGTGTCCCTTCTGTAAAGACCTACAGATATATACCAAATTACAAGAATCGCGTTAAAGTGGGAAATATGCGTACTGTCGTAAGAAGAAATAAATCAATCAAGAAATTGATAAATTTCGTACCATAGGGGGTTTCGCTTCAAAGAAAACGAATGATTATCTATGGACTGCCAATGATAATTACGTGAGAGTTAACAGCGCAAAGATGTGGAACATTTCACGTGTCTACTCTTTGTAGATGATTTATACATTATACATAACATGAACCGGGATCTGGAATATGGGTCTTTGTAGCAGTTTAGACTTACATATTTCCAGATCAGCTTGTGTCGAAGTGCAACTTTAGGGGTGGTATTCACCAGCTAGTGTAAATCTTAGAAAAACTTTAAAATCAGTTAAACCACACAACAATCTATCCGATTGGTCGAGACATTTGTCTCGTCCAATCGGTTGGTTGGCATGTAATTTTGCTATAGACTTTTGATTAACAGATGTTTGGGAATACGGTACCATAATCAGGATTAATACATGCTTTTTGGTCGTACACACATTACTTATCGCGAAGAAACTATAAGAGAACAACATGGATTTCGATCAGACTGTGTGTATGCACAAACTGATCTTGGTCCATGTTTGTCTCAAATGCCACGTAGGACCTTTTCCTAGACCTCGGCTCATATATACGAGACAGAATCTGGAAAAGGGTTCGAGAACAACATGTATCTTGATCAGCCGGTGCATAAGCAAAGTCGGATCAATGTCCTGCATGTTGTTCTTTAATACCTTATAAGAATCGAATCAACCAAGAAATTGATAAATTGCATACCCTAGGGGAGTTTTGCTTCAAAAGAAACAAACGATTATATATGGAATGTCAATGATAATTTGGTGAAACAAATCGCACATAGATAAAGATAACTTGGTGTTAACGAATCACGCAAAGACGTGGTTAATTCCACTTGTATATCGTCTGTAAATGATGAATGTTTATTCAATTGTGATGATTGAGTGTTGGTTTTACATAGTTATTGTTCCTAGAAATAGGTTGATAGTTATTTTATTATTATCTTTTTTGTACTCGGCTGCCCAGATAAAGATCAATGAAACTTTGTTACAAATACATTTGTATTGATTGGTGTTTGAGTATTCATGTCAAGGCATATGGTGTTTGAGTATTCATGTCAAGGCATAATGTTGTCTTGTTTGTCTAATTTTTCCATATTTTTTACTGAAAATGAAATGCTTTCACATTTTCCATTAGTGTAATTTGTAAACAATCTGCTCTGTTATACTAAGGTTAAACCCATATATCAAGGTAAAAGTTTGTTGTAAATTCTGTAATCTATGAATTAAATCATATTCTACCGACTTAACCACCATCGAGTTTCAAATCGTCTGCACAGTCGGCGCCTATCCGCATCCACAACACTTTGGCTTTCAACTTCGTAAATTACCAAGGCCATTTTTTTCTATATGACGACCATGTCATCTATTTGAAAATCAAATAATATTATGTTACTATTGCGCTGTATTTCACAAAATATCTTGTAAGGAAAAAAGACACCGTTCATATAAAACCCTTTCTAGTATGGCATATCAAAGATGTATTTTCCATAATTCCACGCTCTTACCAAGAACCACTTTGTTATTTTGGATGGTCTATAATTTTGTGACGTAAGTTGTCATCAAAAGTCTGCTTATTCATATCTGGTCTAGTGGAATGAAACAACACAGTTTTTCTTCACCCTTTCCCAAAAGACAAAATTTTAGGGTGTTCCTATTCAAACGATACTGCTGATGACAAAATTGATGATAAAAAGAAAGGGATTTGTGTACAAAATAGCACAGAAAATATTGAGACAAAAGGAGAAACTGCTGGTCATCAGCAGTTTCTTCTTTTGTCTCAATTTTTCCAAAGCCTTTTCTAATAGGAACGTCAAAACCAGGTCTTGTTTAGGAAAGGGTTAAAAACATCGTAACTACAGCTTATTCAAAGCTGTAGTTACGATGTTTTGAAGAATAGCTGCGAAATGTTGATTGAAGCTCTGTGGCTATGACGTTCATAAAATCTTCATTATTCTATGGGCATGCGTCATTTGATGACACTAATAAATAGAAGACGAGTCTATAAGTCGGATTTTGTATTTAATATCAGATATAGATCTTCCTATCTCGTAAAAGGGGGAAACGAATGTACATTTATTTATCATTGTTTGATGTTACACAACTGTTTTATTATACTAATTGTCTTGCTGTATGTTATTGTTGTTGTTTGATTTTTGTTGTTCTTTGAAACATTTCAGCAGTCTTTGGATTGCCTATGATTCGATTTAAAATGTGTTACTGCAAACTAGTGTGAAAAATTCATAACGCCGACAACAATTTTTAAAACATTAAAATGACATTTCAGAATTTTTTGTCATAAATTTTACTTTCATTTTTATCTGAAAGAGCATATTTATATATATTTTCATATCATATTATGAAAATTCTGAAAATTTCAAGCCAAAATATTGCGCCGTTTACGAGAAATATATATTTTTGCGCTAGAATTAAAAAAAATTGTTGTGGACAACAGTTCGGATTTATATGGAATTTATCGATTCTGTCTCAACTTTAAATGCTTGTTTCTCGCATATCAAGAACAACTTAAAAAAACTAGCAGCATTTATACTCATTAGAATAACTAATCTTGGCTACAAGACATACTTTAAAAAATTGAAATGGGAATGAAATGTCCCTTTAAAGGGACATTTCATTCCAATTTCAATTTTTTAAAGTATGTCTTGATGCCAAGATTGGTTATTCTAATGAATATAGATACTATTAGTTTTTTTCAGTTGTTGCCAATAAGCGAGAAACACGCATTTAAAGTTGAGACATAATCGATAAATTGCATATAAATCCGAACTGTTGTCCACAACAATTTGTTCAATTTTAACACAAAAATATAAATTTCTCGTAAACGGCGCACTTTTTTGGCTTGAAATTTTCAGAATTTTCATATGGAAATATGCTCTTTCAGATAAAAATAAAAGTAAAATTTATGACAAAAAATTCTGAAATGTCTCTTTAAGTAATGACAAGAACAAAATCCTTCACGGAAAAAAGAACTATGTGTCTGCTCTGTGTGAAAAATGTTAGATTTTTTATTCCGTGTTAATTTCTATTTCATTGAAAAAATGGCGATTTTCTTCCTTTTATCAAAATAATGTGCGCCAAACCTGATCTAGTGAAACTTCATTTGAAGACAGCTATGTGTTTAATTGCTAATATCTTATCGTTTCCCAAAGAGGCGATGCAATTAGATTATTTAACCGAGTATTTTATTGATAAAATCAGGATGTTTTATTACATTTGATGATTTCTGATAATATTCTAGTGGCTTTGAAACAACGCCAAGGCATTAACAATAAATTATTAAAGTGGAATACTCCACATTGCAAAATCAACAACACGATCAACAATGAAAAATAAAAAAATAGGAACTGGAAGTTAAAAGATCGGTATTTAGTGTTGTCTAAGTATTTCAATGTAGAGCGTCTGAACCACGATCAAGAGTTCGGTCTCTTGTCACAATTCTCCACTTTTATTTTACACTTCGACCCACTGAAGGTGACGGATAGTTTTAAGGTGGAATACCCGTGATGTCGCCATTCTGAGATAAATAAAACATCGGATTTTTAAAGCCGTGTATTTACGTATCCGTACCTACTCAGGCGCTGTCGTAAACATTCGGCGGTGGAAAGTTCCACCGCCGAACGTTTTCGATGTCGCCCGATTAGTTCCGACGTCGCACGAATAGTTCCGACGTCGCGCGCATCTCATGAGGGGTGGACTACCTTCAACATTTCACGAACAAGCCATGACTGTGACTTCCCAAACAGAAAACAGAAATATCATCTAAATAACAAAATACCGAAATTGTCCTTAATATTTCCTAGAATTAAGATAAAAAGTAAATGAATCCTTTGAAATTAGTTTGACCGCTATTCCTTTGAATTGAGACCAATCATTTGTTACTGTTTGTTGGGTTTTAACCATTTCCTAAACGACACGATTTTGAATTTTCCCAATTTGAATGATGCTCTGGTAACAAAAACGGTAATTTTGAGGATATTTACATGTACCATATAGCACAGAGAGTGTTGAGACAGAAAATGAAATTGCTAATCATCAGCATTTTCTTATTTTGTCTCAATGTTTTCCCGAGTCTTTTAAAATAGGAACTTGGAAATCTAACTTTGTTGGTAGGTAAAAAAGGTTAACCTGCATTATCTGAATGATGAATACCTGCATTATCTGAATGATGAATGATCCATTAATTCATACTTCACGAAACGATGACATTTTAAAAAAAAAAGTCAAAGCACTGAAAGTACTGAGTAATTGGAATGCGATGAATGCAGATTTTTTAGAGTGCAGATGCTTGGGCATTTGATGGTTGGTTGTTGTAAGGATGGCCCAAGTAAGGTTAGATACTATACAGAATTACCTTATTATGCTTCGGTAGAAAAAATACTTATAATAAAACCAACATGAAATCGGTTTGTAAATACATCAAATTTCGTATTTGTGAGCTTGGTTAAGTATTTGATCTGAAGTCTATAAACAGTCCAACATAATGCTTATAGCCAACTTTTGTGGTTAAATTTTTAACAGGCCTTGGAATGAAATTATATCTTTAAATTGGGACTAGTCAATAACTGTACTGTAAGGGATACATTATCTCCATTATGAATGTTTAACGGTTCCATTAACCCTTTCCCAAACGACAAATTGTTCGACTGTTCCAATTTGAAAGGTGTTGCAGACGACAATAATAGTTGATGAAATTTTTAAAAAAAAAAAGATATTTCCATTTCGAGTTAGTAAACATTTTGGTATATGAAGAAATTGCTTGTTACAAGCAATTTCTTCTTTTTCCACAATGGTTTCCGATTATTAGTAAGCTATTTCTTTTGAAAAAGTCAAAAGGCGTCACTGTGCAGTAATGGGTTGGGTAATTGATACTGCACTTTGCGTTTCAAAAATAACAGCGGTTGGTAAATTACATGTATGAGACAAATTAACCCTTTCCAAAACACCAAAACTTTAGGGTGGTCTAATTTAAAAGAGATATACATAAAGGTAGCATTTATGTATAATAAAGCACAGAAAATATTGAGACAAAAGGAGAAACTGCTGGTTATCAGCAGTTTCTTCTTTTGTCTCAATGTTTTCTCAAGCCTTTTTTTTTCAGGGACGTCAAAACCAGGTATTGTTTGGGAAAGAGTTAAAGGACAGGATGCAATCAGAGAACGTTCTATAAATTAGAAATATTCATTATCAATCTTCATTTATCATGTTTAACAATCAGACCAATATTTGTGTTGTGAAACTTAGAAAGAGTATTCTTTTTAGATTTAAATTCAATTTTTATGATATACGTACGTGGCCAAATAGAAATAGGCCTACATTTTGTGATAGGCCCTGCTTGCATACATGTACTTTAAAAAAATCCATTCGAGTCATTGTTTTCATGCCACCGACTAAAATGGCTTTGGAAACTTTGAAGAATAATGAAACATACAGAAACTATGTACCGCCTTTTTTGCGCTTTGAGGTACTAATAGTAGTGACCCCTTTTGTTGTTTTCATTCGGACAGACACAAAATTCTCTTTTATCTTTTCAGTATTCCGTAAAAATACACAAATGCGACCCGTCACGCTAAAAGGGACCTTATCCTAACTCCAGAAATCAAAATTTTGACAAACTTGTCAGACCCAGCACATGTCAACAAGATCCCGTATGCGAAAAATGAGCATATAGTAAGAAAGGGAAAACATTCCGGATTTAGAAAATTACATAAAAGTGAAAAGTGTCGGTCCTAGTCTGGCTGCGCGAACTGCGCAGACAGACTAGGGTCGATATTTTTCACACTTCCTATAAGGTCCATTTTAGTGTGACGGGTCACTAATACTTCTATACTACTAGTACCTTCATCAACCCTCACATCAATAGATAGGAGTCATAAATGAGCCATGATCTTCATAACGGTCCCTTATAGCAATTTTAAGACAGTTATAAATGTTTCAAGATTAGCATGTACCCGAGTCTAACTAGGATCCATGTTGCTCTCTCATGATTGCTGAAAGTTACACATAAGATTATCATGGTTCTTGATAAGACTGTATGTATATGCAGGTTAAATATTTTGGGTTATAATGCCTTATGCCTTATGTTATGTGACCTTTTTACAGATCCCAGCCAAGACTTTTGTATATATAAAACTAGGACGGTTTTCCTAATTTGGATCATTGAAGAGGTAATCAAATTTAATAGATCTAGTGATATCACTTTGGAAATATTAATATTATGTTGCCTAGAAAATTAATTCGTTTTCACTTTTTAAGGGCCGTTATATGAGATGATTTTTGTACAAATTGATGTCTTTTGCAATATTTTGGCTGAAAGAATGATGTCCTTTGATAAGAAAAGACATTAATGAACATGTTACTTTCATGATAAAAATACAATAATGGACTGCCACAATCAATTTCATGTTTTTCTTTTTTTTTCCATTTCATTTTTTCTCGAAAAACAAAACCTTAGTCTGTATTCTGGATACTAAGTTCATGTATACCCATCAGATTGATTCGCGAGTCTGTGCTAAATTACTCTCTACCGTATTTACCTTTCATATCGATCCATTCATTCTCTGTCGTAACGCTTAACTATTTACTATTGTGACGTCATTTACTGCGTCATTTTGTTATTTTGACATTATCCAATCAAAGTCTATATGCATGTTTCTCATCAATTCGTGCTTTCTCGTTGGATTCGTGCACTTTTTTCAAGTACGTATATCTATTGCGCGCGCCATACAATTCCACTCAAAACTTCATAGAGTGTTTCTTTGATGCCTTGTTTGTTAAATGTTGAGCAAAATAACAATCAGTTTAGTTTGGTACGGTAAAAAACTACCATCGGCGATGAAAAGATCGAGAAAATCCAGTAGTTTTATTTTTGACAAAGAAATTTTGGGATCAATTCTCGGCCTACCTGTCAATGGCAAAATTTACTCATCACGACCACCAGCTTACAAATTTATTATAAAATCATCTTTATTAATATTTCTTTAAGCGGGATGAGAATAATTTTCTTCGAAATCTGACGATAAGCCAGCGAACCCTTCATCGAAAGATTTGTTTTAAAAGATCGCCAACTGGAAGTCCGCCATTTTGAATAACGATTGAATGATGGTTAATTAGGTCAAACTTTTTCGCCAGATAACTAATGAAAAACAGTTAACAAATATATGCAAATGGGGTTTAATGTGTTGCTTAGTGATTACTTAAGGCTTTTCCGAAGGTAAGGATATGATTGGTTGAAGGGTTTGGTTGTATTGGGAAACCCCAAAACCCGGAATTATCCGGGATCAGGTGACAAAAGTCGACGTCGAATCACCCATTGTAAATTGACAAAATATCAGTTTATCTTACGTTTTCATTATTTATTACTGCTCATCATTAAGAAGCACAAGTTTAATAACCATAAACTGCAAAGAAATGAAGGAAACTATCCATTGAGGGTCCAATAAATCGGCAGCCAATCAGATTCACGAATCGAATGAGAAAGTTGCCAGACTATTTGGAGTCAAACCCTTATGACCTTTCGGGTATGATTTTTTACAAATTCGTCGTTTTTGTTTATTTGTGTTTGTTTCCTTATCATGGAGAAAACAGGATACATGTGGCGATCACGCACTCTGTCAATCATTCAAAGTTCCAAACAATGATAATTATCCAAGGTGAATTTTCAGATTACGTCGATTCTATTTTCGGTTAGTGACAGTAAACTGATGTTTCAACCAATTAAAATTTGTATCAGATTTTTTAGATTGTTATGCACTTTACAGCGAACTATTGGATAATGAAATCCCACCAAGACCGGAGATGAGACGAGATTCGCTTTCAGAGCTTGATTGTTTCGTAGTAAAATGGAGTAAACAAAATGGGTGGAAAACAGAGTAAGTCTATGTGTGCGATGTGGCTGGATGTTGATGTTTCCTACATTCTGTCTCTACAGAAAGGGAAATGTACTAGCTTAGGGACTAAGGATTGCTTTTACTATATAGCTATCAAATTGGAATTTACAACTTAAGGTAGTCTACCCCTAATGAGATTCGCGCGACGTCGGGATTATTCGGTCGACGTCGAAAACATTCGGCGGTAGAACTTTCCACCGCTGAATGTGTTTTGACCGCGCCCGAATAAGTTCGAATACGTAATGACGCCGCTCGAAGAAAAACGCGATGTTTTTTAATCTCAAAATGGCCGCATTACGGGTATTCTGCCTTAAGCAAAGCTTCGAGTATTATCTTCACTCGAGTATCTTCACAGTTAATACTGTTCATGGGCAGCAGTTGACACAATATTATTTCCAAAGCATATATTATATCATGCCCCCTTATCGAGATATCGAGGCATATTGTTTTACTCGTGTATGTCCGTCCGACCGTGCGTCCGTCTGTCTGTCATTTTGTCTGACTGTCTATCTGTCCGTAAACTTGACATTTTGCCTTTTCTCCAAAGGTATTCGACATACAAAGCTGAAATTTGGTATCTAACTTCCTTTTAATATATCTATCTGTTCCATGCAATAATTATGACCTTCCTCAGTGTCATCTGGTAACCCTTATCAATCCTCTACACAAAAACTGAACATTTTAGTTACACAAAAACTGAACATTTTAGAAAAATAGCCATTTCGGGGGCTTCGTGTTTCACAAACACATCTTGTTTAACATTTGTTATTCATCCATGGTAAGTTATGGCATCTAAAAATTAACAGTGTGTAAATTCTGAATAAATATTATATGTACAAATTACATAGAGAAATAAGAAGTCCATTATCGCATACTCTTATATTCCCTTTAACAGAACTCCAATATTGTATAGCCTATTTCATTGGACATGGCAATGATCTCTAACCAAGAAATTTTCATAATTTGCCAATACCATAACATAATCAAATAGACTTTTAAAATCATAGTACGCGGATTTAAAAAGGAAGGCAAAAAATATGGACGAACTAGTTCGAGGAAAAAGTGTGTAACTTATGATGATAAAAGCTATTGCTGCGCCATGTCAAATGAAATCAGTAATACCAAAACTACGTTGTTCTTATAGATCAAGATGCTTTGTGATTTTATGACGTAAGTTGTCTTTTAGAGAAACAGATCGCCGCATTTCTTCAAAAACCCTCGTAACTACAGCTTGAATCAAGCTGTAGTTACGAGGTTTTTTTTAAGAAAAGCGAGAAAATGATATGTCTGCTATTCATTTCTGGTCGATTGATCTGACAATATATAACTGGAAGATTTCTGACTAGTGTTTACATTAAGACTTCATCAGTCTGAGATCTTTGGTCATTTGATAGATATTAGGAAATATCTTTGTTATATAATATTGGATATAAATATTAGCCTTTCTCAGAAGTTGTTGATAAGTAGGTAAAGTGATTACTTATTTATTTATTTTTTCATTGTTTTGTTTTTGCTTTTTTATGTTTTTTATTGTTTTGTTATAATATATATCTAATTTCATCTGCTGATTTGTCGTTGTTTTGTGTAAGATATTCGATGATTGTTGTTGTTTAAAACGTTTCTTCTCAGTTAATACAAAATCTAATTTAATTCAAAGCATTCGGTGAATAGTATTTTTTATAGAAAGGTATATATCACTTCTAAGGCTAATTATTATCAAACGCGATGTGATCCCCATCGGAATATAATCATTTGCCTGATTTAGAACTGTGAAAACAAGACATGTACATTTACTGATAAATTTTAGTTACATCCAGAATTTTATTTGAACGACAGAGATTTTCTTGCACTTAAAATATTAAGACAGTTGCACAGAATCTTATCAAATGAAGTTCTCCATTTGAAGACAGCTCTGTGTTTAATTGCCAATATATTTTCGTTTCGCACTGAGTCAATGCAATTACATTCGTTAATAGATTTGTTTTATTGATAATATCAAGAGGTTTTATTGCATTAGATAGTTCTGATAATATTTCTAGTGTTTTTGAATTTTTTGAGAAAACGCCAAGATCCAGAAAATGAATTATTCGAGTGGAATACTCTTATAAGACATTTAAGAATATTACGAACAAAACAGTGAATAATCTATAACAATACAATTTAAGAGACATAAAATTTGTAGTCTGCAACAGTTTCCAGTGGTGACCAGTCTAAACTTTGTTGATTTAGCCCTTTCCCAAACACCAAAATGTTAGGGTGGTCTAATTCAAAAGCTGCTACGGACGTCGAAATAACTGTTGATAAAGGTTTATACAGTACAGCACAGAAAATATTGAGGCAAAAGGAGAAAAGGCTGGTTATCAGCATTTTCTTCTTTTGCCTCAATGTTTTCCCAAACTTTTATTACTAGAGACACCAAAACCAGGTCTTATTTGGGAAAGGATTAAAACCTTCCCAAATACTTACAAAACTAGAAAATGTTACACTTTGCATTTTTGAAAAATTTTTAAAAGATGAGAATTGAAATTAATGTCAAAGACAAGAAATGAGTATGGTATGGCATATAAAATGTTAAGTGAAAATGAGAAATTGGTGATTATCGGTTAAATCTCCTTTTCCCTCAGTGTTTTCCCAAATATAAGTGTATGATCAGGTAAAATTGTTCTGTTTGAAAAGGATTTTAAATAATGAAACAGATTATCTGCTGTGTAATTTTCATATTAAACGCCAATTTTCCTGTCTTTATCGTCATCAAAAACATAATGCAGAAAAATGCAACTTCTATGTCATTTTAGTACAAGCAGATCTCCAATTATTGACTCATTGTCTGTGATTCTCTCCTACAAAGTACTTGCTTTTTTACGAGTCGAAATCTTTAGAAACCACTAAGAGAAAGGAAAAAAATACTTATCATAATATTTTCTCTTTTTTTTTTCTCTATTTGTTTTCTATATAGTATTACCTACATATCGCCGATTTTCTTTAAAACCTCGTATCTGCAGCTTAAAACAAGCTGCAGATACGAGGTTTTTGCAGAAAAGAGACGATATAGTATCATTGGCGTTGGTCACGTCAGCCGTATTTACGATATTTTCGAACGCGACCAACGATTTACCAATAACGTTTACTATCACGGTGTATAATCACGTGACACAACAATTTCAAAATATCTTCAATAATTTTGTTAAAGGGGCTCATTCTATGTTTTTATGCTTCCGAACTGTTCGGGAACTCATATTTGTGCATGTACAAACAATTAGCAATGCATAAACCCTCAATCTCGGCGAATAACCATCTTTCCTTTGCTATAGATCAATCCTTTACAAGCGTGTTTACACAATCTATTTTTACTTCAAAACAAGACAAGGTCAAGGTCAACGAGACACACCTCCGCGGTATTAACACACCGTACAACCGGCTGTGTCGATGACTGTGACCTTATTTGCGAGGAAAACGTGAAAAGGTTTATTTTGCACAAGCACTGAATATTTATACGCGTATTTATCAACTATAGAATACCAAAGATCCTGTCGTTTATTTATAAAAGTAAATTCATTTGACCTATCATGCACATGACATCAGATGCCGAATCTGTCTTCGCTGACTTTCTACGCAGCCGGTTGTACGGTGTGTTAAATCTCGCACAGATGACGTATCTCTGACGTATTTGATTTTTGAAGGTTAGGCATATGTAGCCGTTACAAAACAAAAACAAGGACGCCAGCATGTTATTAATTGACTTGGATTTGAATACTTAATAAAGCTCGTGGAGTGCTTACAAATGGACATAATTGATCTACCCCTTCAGGTTGGTAATTTCATACGTTATTTCTGGTTTGTAATTATTGTGCCATTTGCATTTTCGATAGCCTAGCTCGTCCCCCTTTAATACTTGACCGATTTGAATTCGGTTTGAAGAAGAGAATGTGGACAGACATCACGCATTAGATGGAAATGGTTGATTTTTGAAAAATCAACTGATGAAAAAAGTTATCGAAGATAAACCAAAATTTTGGTTTATCTTCAATAACTTTTTATCAGTTGATTTTTCAAAAAAAATCTAACACGTCCAGCTTATTCTTGACATTTTCTTACCTTCTTCGCTTCAAGCCGAATTCAAATTGGTCAAGTATTAAAAAAGATATTGATAATTATCGGAAATTCTGAGTCACGTGATTATACACCGTGACTATGGCGTTCTCAATTCTTCTCAAATTCAACAATTTTAGAATTGGATTCTTTACTTAACCATTGATAAGTGCTCTATGAGAACACATTTTTGGACCAGACCAAAATTACATGTTTGGAAAAAATTAATGTTTGCACCCGTCAAAAATTACATGTTAGGAAAAATGTAAATGAATAGAAGCAACATTAGACTTTTCCTTATTCACTAGTGCAATGTTTCGGGCTATTTTATTCAAACATTTTTATCCATCCGATAAAGATATTTTCATGTAAGACAATTTATCCAATTCCCGAACAATGGCATCTTTTGACGCACCCATCTCATAAAAAAAATGTTAACGGAAACAAACTAAGACAAAAGAAGAAAATGCTGATAAGTAGCGTTTTCTACTTTTGCCTAAATATTCTCAGAACTGTATTGTGAACTTTCTCTATTTTTCTTTGTCCGTTCTGTCATAGATTTACATTAGTTTTGAAATTGTAATAGTCTATTGTTTACGCATAGAGAAAGTGTTAACCCTTTCCCAAATGACAAATTTTAGGGTGATTCAATTTAAATCAGCTGCAGACGACAAAATTGATGTTAATAGAGGTTGTATTTGGGAACAATATAGCTCAGAAAATATTAAGGCAAAAGGAGAAAATGCTGATTATCAGCATTTTCTTCTTTTGCCTCAATGTTTTCCATAGCTTAGTCTATTAGGGACGTCAAAACCAGGTCTTGTTTGGGAAAGGGTTTAATCCTCGACGTCCCTGTTGCGTGTGAATTAAGTCAGTCAAATAATCATAAAAATGAATAAATAAAAACACTAATGGAAAACTGGTTACAAGGTGACAAAGTGATGTATCTCTTTTCCCACCATGTAGTCGTTTTGATTTTACGAAATCGAGAAACTCTTGACAAAAGGAAAAATCAAATTACGAATATTTTCATAGAATTTCCAAACATTAAATTCATCCATTTGAATCGAGATTTAAAAAGCTTTCTCTGTATTTCATTTATTTCCTGCAATTGCTCTGAATTGGGGACCAATTAATTTTTTTGTTTTTTTTTTCTGTGTCGAAAGGGTTAAAATTGCATTTAGTGCATGATAAATGTTGAACGAGTCCATTAATCCTTTCCAAAGAATTGGACTGTGTCCATTTTAAAGAAATTGCATTCAAAATGTGTGTTAAACAATTTGAGAATTATACTTATTAATGCACCGATAATATTGGTGCAAACGAAGAAAATGCTGGTTAGCAGCATTTTCTTCTTTCGCATCAATATTTTCAAAAGTCTTCTCTATTAGGGACATCATAACCATGTATTGTTTGGGAAACGGTTAAATGTTTATTGGCATTAGGACGGCGAGACAAATTACACCGTGACAGTGGGTGGTAAATTACATTTGAGTCGGAATCTGGTAAAAGTTTCCGCCGTTACTGCGAAGTGACGGTATTTGACTCCCTTACAATAAGGGCTATGGGAAAACACTGTGGAAAATGAAGAAATTTCATTAACCACAATGTTTTCTAACTTAAAATCTAAATATTTTTCAAATGCCATCGACTTGAAATTGTCAAATTTTACTCGTGTAAACAACGCAAAATCAAAAATCCAAACTACTGTAATTTTGCATGTGATTGTCCGCATCTTGCAGGTGTAGAATGTTCTAAATTGAAAGCGTCTGCAGACGTCAAAATGGATGTCTATAAAGCTAAGATTTGCGTGTTTAACAAGAAAAACAAGAAATATACCACTGTGTTGTAAGTTGTACGTTAGATTTGTGTAGTTTGTACGGAAGTTTTGAGTGGTCAATCAAAGATGGCGTCGGTGGAAAATCGTTAGAGGTAGGTGTCTTAGTTTTTCGTCGATAATTTCCTTAAATGGCCGTATCTTGTCTTGATACTGATATCATTGTACAGGAGAAATGTATACCTATTCACGGTGCTATATAGCCAAGTACCAGTGTTGTCCTATCGAACTCAGTCGTTGTGCAAAGACAGCCCAACACGGAAAACTTTTTTCGAAGCGAGAAAGTTAGTCTTTTCAGGGTGATTACATAGTAAACAGCGCACTAGGGAACAAACTATTGCTCTAACTTGGATGTTTTTAACATGCTCTTTTCTATGGTTACCGTTATTTTACACACAAATGTCTAGAATTACCACAAACTCTGTGTTTACTAAATGGCCAAACAACGGTGTAGTCACAGTGAAAATATGCAGACACAACGGTGCAGTTTCTGTGTTATCTGTACGGTTTAGTTATTATTTTCACAACAAATTGTGAACGGTGTAGACTTGGTATGTTGTATAGGGCGAACTAGCTATAACAGATAGCAGATCATCTGCACATCTGTTTTATCTCCCTCAAATACTTTGGTCTCAGAAAACTCAGATGAAAATGCCACCATCCTCAAAGTAAATGAAAACAAAAGTTAAGGAAATATGTTTTCTCTTTTCTTCATTCATCTAAGCTTTAAACAGTTCAATGTATGTTTGATTTAATTTTCGGAAGACATTTTTGTTATTTGTGATTAAATAAACATCTGACGGAAATGATAATCAAAAGGAATACCATCACAAAATATCAAACAAGACATACGATAACCGTCATTTTGAAGCCATGTTAAGTGCAACGGCAAATTTCTTGTTCATCCGTTCATTTGATTTGTAGATTCAAAATTTCGGCTCTGGCTTTGATTTTTTCTTTGTAACTGTTTTAATTGGTTATAAAAATCAATTATTGTAATTAATGAAATGATTTCAACTCATGGAGTATGATAATTATTGATCGAAATGTATCTTGTTTTCAAATTGACCCCTCATTGAAAAATTTTACCCAAAATAAAGGATTCAATCAACAAAACATAAATTATAAATAACAAAACATAAATTATAAATTTGTTTCATAAACATTTGGGCCTTTTTTTCGTCTTGTTCGACTTAAGTAAATAAGTCTTGAAAATAGAATTCTGGAACTGCAAAATTCATTTTCGAATTTTCATACGTAATGAACTTCTTCTTCAGGACTGACAATTTTCTGACCAAGATTTTTTTGGCCCACTCATAAAATGTAACCATTTGCAATGAAAAAGACAATATTCTATTCGCCAAAACCGTTTGACTATTGGAGTAAAACGCATTGAAGTACTACCAAGACAGTGTAACTTACAGTACGGAATATCAGGATTTTGACAATCATAGCGTGTGCGTTCCGCTCAATCGCGGGCAATTCCGTTCAATCACCACTCACGATCGTTCCGGTAGCGATCATGTTTTTTTCAATCAGCATGTAAAACCAATCATTGCGTTCAATCATGGCCTTATTTAAAAAAACATTCACGAAAAAAGCGATCATTCCGTTCAATCATGTTTTACCGTTCGATCAATAGTTTCGTCTAAAACCGATTCGCTTTTTTGTCACAACAATAACAACAAAATGGTTGCCACGGCCGCTTTTGTGAGCATACCTTTTGCCCAGAAATAAATTATTTGCCAGAGAAAATCTTTTCAAAACAAAGAGAACAAATGAGAAACCAGTGGCAGATCCAGAGGGGGTTTGGGGATTCAAACGAACCCCATATGAAGCCTGATAATTTTATTTTCATGCAGAAATTCAGTGAAAAGTGTGTGATATAAAACGAGCCCCCCCCCCCCCCCCCTTTGTGTACAAACGAACCCCCTTCACAGAAATCCTTTTTCCACCAACATTTTCTATGTAAAGGACTATTTCAAATCGAAATCTCGACAGTAGATTGAATTATGGATACGTTTTGTTCCTTTTTATTCTCATATCTAGGCCTATACATGTTTCACTTTTTAGCAACTTTGAATTATCAAGGGCCAATTCCATTCAATCAAAAATGCCTAAATTAATACACATTTCTAAAGATTCTTCTTCATTAACATTTTCTTGCGACATCTAATTTTGGGGACGCTTGGGCTGACTTCGTTTGGCACTATGACTATAGCTCATGCGATCGGGAACCATTATTGGGAACCAGCGCTGTTCTGTCTATTGAATTCCTCCCCGTTCTGAGTCAGCCAATCAAAAGCTTTGTTTACCTCGACACTAATTGGTTCGCTGTTATCCGAGGTGTTCCGAATGACGTAATGGCTCGGATGGCCGGACCACACTTTTTCCGGTGGTTGGACTATATCTCGGGCCATTGCTGTTCGATTGGAGCTATAGCTGCAGAAATGACGTCAATAGCTCGCACTATGGGTGTTCGGTTGGGGCGATGGTTCGAACGATGGCGCGAGCCATTGCGAATCGAAGTCAGCCCTCGTCTCCTGCTTTTGTAAAGCCAGCAGCTAGAGCTCAGATCTAAAATAACTTAAGACAAAATTAAATGGGTCAGACATGTTTGCGATGTGTACAAAGTTGGGCATTGGCTATTATTGTTTAACCGAAGTAAACTAGCGCTCATTATTATCAATATTGCAGACGATTACGTTTGTTTATAAATATTCACAGCGCTCGGTCACTTCGGTTTAACAATAGACTTGTAGCAATATTCTGCCTGATCGCCGATGAGTAGTCACCAACTCTTTATAGACTTTATTGTATCCAAGAAATGCCACTGTTTGATCTGTTGATTTTTGTTGATCGATAACTAGTTATGAAATAATAACAAGTTTAGAGGTCTTAAATCGCCAAATAAAAACGATGTCCGACGGACTACATGTGTAGGTAAAAACCAAGGTGCTCAGCGCCGAGGTATTTGCCTTAACATGTAGTTCAGAGCACAGAGGTTTTTATTTGGCAAATAAAGACCTCTAAACTTGTTATTATCTCCATTATAACACGATTAATAAGAAAATGCACACGCTAAATGTGTTATTTTGTGGAAATTCTGCCATGATCTAGTTTTCGGCGTAGGAAACGCATTTGTGGTTTAGTGACTTCATTGATGATGTCATCTGACATTACCTTGACGCCACATGACGTTATGGCACAAACACAAAGCATAATTGCATAGAGTCTTTGTTGTTCAAATAAAAACCAATGCAGTTCCTTTTTCGCTATATATATGGATTTTACGGTAGAGTTTATAATGTCACAGAAGTACTCGGACGTGCAGGTGATGTTTTTGTCGTTGTTTTTGTCAAATCATGTCAAGTGAGTCCGGACTTCATGTCTGGAAGTTGATGTCACAGCCCTTGAGTCGCAGCTCAGGCGTCACTGAACGCGTCATGGGGGGGGGGGGGGGGGGGGCTGGGGGGTTCACATAAACGTTCCGACACCCCGGCGATGTGGTACTGGCATATATTTTTTTAGAATCCGAGATATTATCGTAGATTAGTTGGCGGTAGGCCTATGTCGTTGATTGATAGAGGCATTGGTCAACAAAACAGAATATTTTCATGATCGGCAGCGTGTCAGCCAATATATTCTGCTAGTTAAAACCAACCTATCAATCAGCTGAATTTTCTCTGTTTTGAAGAAGTCGGTGAAGTCTCATTGACTAATTGCCAAAATTTAGTTAGCGCCAATAAAAATATTGTATTGAATTGTATTTAGAATGCCACTGAATGATCAGTTGATTTTAACTTGAAGTGCAAATTGGCCGACATGTCGCCGATCATACAAAAACTGCTATTTCTGTCGGCCAATGCGTCACAATCAATCGACTATGCATCTCCGATTAATCACCTAGAACTTCCCCGATATTACCAAAAAAAGCATTGCTGGCGCGTTAGAGCATTATATGATAGCAGCAACCCATCAGCATGTTAGATGTATAAAGAATTTAGTAAAGGGTCAAATACTCACAGACAATTGACCAGCATACAGCCATTCATCTGATAAAGAATAGCCAACATTTCCAACATAATCTTAAGGTAGTCAATCCCAAATGAGACTCATGTGACGTCTGAATTATTCGGGTAATGTCGTTAACATGTGGCAGTGGAACATTCTACCACCGAATGTTTACGATGTTGCAAGCATAAGTTCGGATTAGGTAACAAATTTTAACGATGTCCTCCAAAAATTCCAATGTCGCATGATTTCCAATAGGGGTGGACTACCTTAATTCAATTATCAGCAATCTATTAATAAGTTGGCATAGCCGACATGAATCATAATCTACCATATGTCAGCGAAGCCATAAGCCATCAAAGCAGAATACCAGAATACAGCCATTCATCTGAAAAAGTACAGCCAATATTTGCAACATGTTCTTAAGGTAGTCCATCCCAAATGAGATTCATGCGACATCGGAATCCGGCAATGTGGTTAACATACTGCGGTGCAGCATTCCACCACCGTATGTTATTAAATGACGTCACACAAATAAGCTCGGACTAGGTAACATATGTTTAGAATGTTGCATGAATCTCATTAGGGATGGACTACCTTAATTCAAATATCAGTAATCTATTCATAACTAATAGCAAAGCCGACATGAATCATTCTACCATATGTCAGCAAAGCCTTAATCCATCAAAGCAGAATACCAGAATAGAGTCATTCATCTGACAAAGTACAGCGCACATTACCAACATCTTCCTAAGGTAGATCATCCCAAATGAGATTCATGTAGCATAGAAATTATTCCTGCAATGTGGTTAGCATGTTGTTGTGGAACGTTTCAAAGCGGAATAATATCAATGTCGCACATATCAATTCGGATTACCTTACAAAGTTTAACAACGTCGATCGAAACATTTTGAAGGTGCATGAATCTCATAAGGGTTGAATTCCTTAATTCAATTATCAGTAATCTATTTTTAAGTTGGCTTTTAAGCCAACATGAATCATTCTGCCATATGTCAGCAAAGCCATAATCCATTTAAGCATAATACCAGAATACAGCCATTCATCTGACAAAGAACAGCCAACATTTCCAACATGATCTTAAGGTAGTCCATCCCTTATTTATAAGATTCACACGACATCAGATTAGTATTCCGGTAATGTTGTTAACATTCAGCCGGGGAATTCTCCACCACTGCATGTTAATGATGTCGCACATGTATATAAGTTTGGATTAGGTAACAATGTTAACAATTTCGCATGAATCTCTTTAGGGGTCGAGTACCTTAATTCAATCATCAGCAATGTATTGTTCAGTTGTAAAAGCTGACATGTATCATTCTACCATACATTGGCAAAGCCAGACTAAGCCATCAAAGCAGAATACCAGAATACAGTCATTCATCTGACAAAGTACAGCGCACATTACCAACATCGTCCTAAGGTGGTCCATCCCAAATGAGATTCATGTGACATTGAAATTATTCCTGCAATGTCGTTAACATGTAGTTGTGGAACGTTTCACAGCGGAATAATATCAATGTTGCACATATCAATTCGGATTGCGTTACAAAGTTTAACAACGACGATCGAAAAATTCTGAAGGTGCATGAATCTCATAAGGGGTGGACTACCATAATTCAATTATCAGCAATCTATGTATAAGTTGGCACAGCCGAAATACACTTTTATCATTCTACTATAGGTCGGCAAAGCCATAATCCATTTAAGCAGAATACAAGAATACAGCCATTCATCTGACAAAGTACAGCCAACATTTCGAACATGTTCTTAAGGTAGTCCATCCCTTATAAGATTCATGCGACATCAGATTAGTATTCCGTTAATGTTGTTAACATTCAGCCGTGGAATTCTCCACCAGTGCATGTTAATTATGTCGCCCATATAAGTTTGGATTAGATAACTATGTTAACAATTTCGCATGAATCTCTTTAGGGGTTGAGTACCTTAATTCAATCATCAGCAATGTTTTGTTCAGTTGTAAAAGCTGACATGTATCATTCTACCATACATCTGCAAAGCCATAAGCCATCAAAGCAGAATACCAGAATACAGCCATTCATCTGACAAAGTACAGCGGACATTACCAACATCGTCCTTAGGTGGTCCATCCCAAATGAGATTCATGTGACATTGAAATTATTAGCGAAATAATATCAATGTGGCACATATCAATTCGGATTACGTTACAAAGTTTAACAACGTCGATCGAAAAATTCTGAAGGTGCATGAATCTCATAAGGGGTGGACTACCTTAATTCAATTATCACCAATCTATTTATAAGTTCGCAAAGATGACATGAATCATTCTACCATATGTCGGCAAAACCAGCAGAATACAAGAATACAGCCATTCAGCCAACATTTCCAACATGTTCTTAAGGTATCCAGACCCTCAAAAGCACCAAAAACCCAGATGTGAAATTTTAAAAGTGCAAGTTTTTCCTAAACTGTGTTGCATTTCCATTTCAAATACAAATATTTAAGCATTTTGAACAGTTTGAAATGTTGAATTAATGCATACTTATGGAAATATTTGACAAAAATGTTCAAGATTACCTCCCTTGCTTATGAAAATAGAATAAAATGATATTTGTAAATTATTTTCTTCTAAAAGAAGCATAATCTTGAAATCCGGCAATGTGAATCAACTTATGTAAAGTGTATTTACAATTGTGTGTAATTTGACGCATTTCGTACAGCAGGAAAGTGGTGAATTTTTCAGGGTCTGTAAACCTTAAGGTAGTCCATCCCTTATTTATAAGATTTATGGGACATCAGATTAGTATTCCGTTAATGTTGTTAACATTCAGCCATGGAATTCTCAACCAGTGCATTTTAATGATGTTGCCCATATAAGTTTGGATTAGGTTACAACTATGTAAACAATTTCGCATGAATCTCTTTAGGGGTTGAGTACCTTAATTCAATCATCAGCAATGTTTTGTTCAGTTGTAAAAGCTGACATGTATCATTCTACCATACATCTGCAAAGCCATAAGCCATCAAAGCAGAATACCAGAATACAGCCATTCATCTGACAAAGTACAGCGGACATTACGAACATTGTCCTAAGGTGGTCCAATTCCCAAACGAGATTAATGTGACATTGAAATTATTAGCGGAATAATATCAATGTGGCACATATGTATTCGGATTACGTTACAAAATTTAACAACATCGATAAAAAATTTCTGAATGTGCATGAATCTCATAAGGGGTGGACTACCTTAATTCGATTATCAGCAATCTATTTATAAGTTGGCACAGCTGACATACACTTTTATCATTCTACTATATGTCGGCAAAGCCATAATCCATTAAAGCAGAATACCAGAATACAGCCATTCATCTGAAAAAGTACAGCCAACATTTCCCACATGTTCTTAAGGTAGTCCATTCCTTATAAGATTCACGCAACATCAGATTAGTATTCCGGTAATGTTGTTAACATTCAGCCATGGAATTCTCCACCAGTGCATGTTAATTATGTCGCCCATATAAGTTGGATAAGGTAACAATGTTATAACAATGTTGCATGAATCTCTTTAGGGGTTGAGTACCTTAATTCAATCATCATGAGCAATGTATTGTTCAGTTGTAAAAGCCGCCATGTATCATTCTACCATACATTGGCAAAGCCATAAGCCATCAAAGCAGAATACCAGAATACAGCCATTCATCTGACAAAGTACAGCGGACATTACCAACATCTTCCTAAGGCAGTCCATCCAAAATGAGATTCACAGGATGTTGGAATTATTTGGGTCATGTTGTTAACATATGCCTGTAGAACTTTTCACCGAGGAATGTTTACAACGTCGCACATATAAATTCCCGTTAAGTATCAAATGTTAACGATGTTGCTCGGAAAATTTTGAAGTTGCATGAATCTCATTAGGGTTTGACTACCTTAATTCAATTATCAGCAATTTCTTGATAAGTTGACTAAGCCTACATGTATCATTCTACCATATGTCGGCAGATATCGTTTGGTGTTACAGAACCGATATATGCCCGATTTTGACGGAGGATATCAGACCGATCATAGGAGACGATATATCGGTCCTATCATGAAAGCCGATATCGGTTAACCAGCTTTTGGACTACAGGTCCATAATTGGACTGAACATGGAAGTCGATATTGGGAAAATAAATGGAGCCGATATCTGTCCGATCATGAAAGCCGATATCGGTAAGATATTGTTACACAGCCGATAAACGCCCAATTTTGACAGCCGATATCGGTCCGATCATGAAAGCCAATATTGGATAGACAGCTTTCCCAATACCGACTGTGTCGCCGCGCCCCACCCAACTTACTGGGTGAGGGTAGGCTCTACAGTCTGGAAGCCCCTCCAGGGATTTTTGGTTTCGGAAGCGACCATGGTTTCTTTATATCGGTTCCCGTTCTGGCCAGAGTGGCCCGTTGTGCCGGCCGTGCGACCTGATCTGGGTCCGGGATGTCTCTCCTCTTACCAGGATGACCAGAGTGAAATTGAGAAACTGATTCTAGAATGGTGATCCTGATCAGACCTTCATTTGGTTGTGGGTTTTTAGATATTAGACTGGTCAAATTTGTAACCAAAATACTAATATTAATAGGGATCATTTTACTGTTTATTTGAGGCACAGGCTGCACTGAAGCATCATTTTTTTGAGTAAATGGAGTCTGGCTGTCTGCGTTAGCCCTTTCAACAGTGGTTTGAGTGTCGACTTCCCGGACCGACTTGACAAGGGGGGGGGGGGGGGGGGGGGGGGGGGGGGGGGGGGGGGGGGGGGGGCCCGACACTCATGTCGTCTACCTGTGAGACGTTGGTAAATGTCGAGCAACCCTCCTTGTCATTTGGCGTTGAGCTACAGGCCCCTTTGTTGTGGGTATTTGGGTATGAGATGGGGCTGTTGTTTGTAGATAGTGGCCCCAGCATGTCAACTCCAGAACTATCGGAGCTGGAGATGGTCAAGAAGGAGCCTGAGTTATTTAGGGCCTTGACTGGTGTTTTTTCAATTTTAGCAAGCCGAGACTTTATGTCCGAGGAGCTAATGTCACAGCCCTAGTGTCGGCGTCGCGTCCCGTCGCGTCTTCACTTGAAAAACTTTAACCTGGTCTATATCTCAGGCACTATTAGAGATACAGCCTTGATATTTCATACATGGATACATCTCGACAAGACCTTTCATTTGGGACCATGACCTTTAACCTAGTGACCTTGACCTTGGAGTTTGACCTTCTTTTGAAAAACTTTAACCTGGCCTATATCTCATGCACTATTATTGATAGAGCCTTGATATTTCACACATGGACAGTAACCTCCTGCCAAGACCTTTCATTTGGGGACCATGACCCTTGACCTTGTGACCTTGACCTTGGAGTTTGATGTACTTTTAAAAAAAATAGCTGTTTTTGTGACAAGCTCCCGTATCTATAGGCGAGCTATGTTGTCCGCGGACAACTCTTGTTACAGTGTGGCTCCTTCTCTACCATGCTCGGACCAGTGACCGTGACCTTTGGCAATTGTGCACATGGCGTGGACAACTTCTTTTGATTTGTCAGTATTGGTGAAGGTCAGCATGCGGACCGAACTGGTTTTGTCATAATTAAATTCGAATCGAGGGCCTTGTTTCTCCGGGGAGCACGCTGACCCGGGGCTGCTTTGAGCAGATGCTCATTCTTTATAGCAGCCCGGTTTTCGGCTATTTTCTGCTTTTTCTTCATAATTTAGACTGAAATTGGCACTCTTTAGCTCTTTGGGGGTGATGGGGTTTTGCACTTACCCTTATTACTTGCATTTGATTGATTGAGGGGAGGTGGGGGGAATTACAAGCAGACCTCTGGGGCATAGTTTTAGCTATTATGGGGGGCTGGGATGGGGCTGGGGGGGTCTTTTTCATCTGGGCCTCTTGTACGGGGGGCTTCTGTGGCAGCAACCCTGGCTGCGGGGCATTCGCTCGCTGCCCTAGCCCAAGAGCACCCCTTGGCATCTCTGTACATTCGAATCTGGGATGCCAATTGGTACTCCCGGGAAAACACAGACCGTAGGGAATGGGATCCCCCACAGTTTGCGCACCTGCGGACGCTTCGGTCAGCGTCGCACAGCCGCTTATCATGAGTACCCGCACAGCGGGCACATCTACCCTCATTTGGGCACCTAGCAGAGGTGTGCCCGAACTTTATGACATCGGTAGCACCTGAGGGGTGGTTTGTAGTATGGTGCTACCGGCAGGGATAGGACAGAACCACTGACCGTCACCTCCCCCGGCAAGGTATTGCGGAAGAATGTGACGATCAGCGCCTCCGTCGGATCATCTGGATGATAGATCCTCCAGGCGTGCATGATGGGGACCTTATTATTGTTGACCTCCGCCTCGAGGGTCTCGCTAAATCCCTGTGGATCCACATCCACAGGGATGTTACGGACGACTCCCTTAACCGTAACCATATCATCTGGTCGGTACGCAAAGCACGGCTTACCACAGATGATAAGGGAGTCTCGATTGAGTAGCTTAATGAGCTGCTCCGCCAAGCACACCTCCACCAGGAGCCCGCCTTCTTTCAACGGCAGGACTTTCTTAACCCTTTCCCAAACAAGACCTGATTTTGACGTCCCTGATAGAAAATGCTTGGGAAAACATTGAAACAAAAGAAGAAACTGCTGATAACCAGCAGTTTCTCCTTTTGTCTCAATATTTTCTATGGCATATTTTACACAAATTCTATCTTTAATAACTTCCATTTTGTCATTTGTGGCAGATTTTGAAGTGAACCACTCTAAAATGTTGTCGTTTGGGAAAGGGTTAATTGTCCTTGACAAGGCCGATGTCAGGCCCCTCGAAAGGGCAAGAGGTGAGATTCCCTTGAATCCCCGCCTCCTGTCCCCTCCGATGGGCCTGATAAAGGCCTTGTGCTCCCAGGTGTTTTTGGACAAGATGTGTTGGGGTAATTGGTTCACCGAACGACAAAAGATTTGTTCTCATTCTACTGTTCATTTTGGAAAAGGGTTAAATACACACAAAATTTACTATTTTTGTTCTCATTCTATTATAGATCTACTGTTCATTGTTTTGTTACGACACTCAACTAACGGACTTTGCACACGAAATTTAATCAGTATGAGTTTAATGTGGTCAAACAACACTAAACTACGGGCAGCAGTGAGAGAATATATGTAAACATTAATTGGAAAGGATAAAGGTAAATCAGAGGTGACGTTCGCCAAATATTTGACATTCAGCCATTTTGGAAATGCCGCCCGTTTCCAATCAAAAAGGGGAATAACTCGAAATTATTTTGAGTAATTTATAAATCGGTCTCAATTTGACATCTGCTACTTTTAAAAAATATTAAACATTGAAAACGATTTTTTTATTTATTAAAAAAAATAGATAGATCTATAATAATAGGCTCGGAATCTGTTATTTAAAAAAAATAAGGATTGGGGAATTTCGTTAAAAATAATTCTATTAATGAGGCAATAAACGTTCATTCAAAAATAGCACCGATCAGCTGATTGCAAAGATTGAATGATTGTTTTTTGGGCATATTATGAAAACGTTCAGCGTTCAATTGCGATCATTCAGTTCCGCTCGGGTTGCATTCACCGATCGCTCACGTTCCGTTCTGATTGTCAAATTCCTGATATTCCGTACTGTACACACATCCATAAATAAATGAAATGCAATGTTTTCCATCGAGAGCCGACCTTCATTGACCAAAATAAACAAATACCAAGTTGATCAACGCTTCTCAATGACTTAATCACATCTGGGAACAAACTGTTCATTTCAGTCATTGTTTTCATGTTCTCGTGGGGAAAGAGAAGAGACCCTATCCGTTTCATCTGTTTTAGCACGTCCAATGGAAATATCAGGAATTAAGGTCGGGGCTTTTTGAACGACTTTATGGGGTGTTGAACTTCGTCATTTTTTATGTTCAGGACTCATGCATTCAAAATCGGGGATATCATCGATAGAAAGAATCTTGTTAACTCCAAAATCCTTTTTTCTACGTTCATTAGGTCTATCTTGTGTATTCTATGCTCGCAAATGGGGATGATGTCCTAGTCTGACTTCTTGATAATATCAGGAATAATACTAGAGTTTTCAAATCTTTTTGACCTGTCTGATCATTGATCCCCCCCCCCCCTGCGCACTTTTAATATCTGACTGAAATGGTCCTGTTCCGAATGCTTCACAACCTTTTCGAAACTCCCTTCGAAATGACAGTAGTAATAGGTGAACAGGGTGGAACTGAAAATAAAGAAAAAAAAAATAAAACAGACGCCAGCAGATTCTTGGTAATTTCTACTATTTGACCCTTACGGAATTGCTTTGACAAATAGCAAGGAAACTAGATTCTGATATATTTTGATTAAAGTATATTTTGTAGACATATTGTCACCTTCTTTGCTGCAAAGCATTTACAAGTCAGTCACATATTAACATAATTGTTGAAGAATTTCGGTAGTAATTGTAAAACATGATTCCCAGCCGTGAAAACGTTATCATTAAACATAACAATATTATCATTCCAGAAATGATAAGTTCTGTATTACTTCAAGTCTACACCGTTCACAATTGCATTATGTCTACACCGTTCACAATTTGTTATGAAAATATAACCACACCGTACATAAAACACAGAAACTGCACCGTTGTGTCTGCATATTTTCACTGTGACTACACCGTTGTCTGGCCATTTAATAAACACGGGGTTTGTGGTCATTCTAGACATTTTTGTGTAAAAATAACAGTAACCATAGAAAAGAGCATGTTAAAAACATCCAAGTTAGAGCAATAGTTTGTTCCCTAGTTCGCTGATTACTATGTAATCATCCTTAAAAGGGCAACTTTCTCGCTTCGAAAAAAGTTTTCCGTGTTGGGCTGTCTTTGCACAACGACTGAGTACGATAGGACAACACTGGTACTTTGACATATAGAACCGTTGATAGGTATACATTTCCCCTGTATAATGATATCAGTATCAAGGCAAGATACGACCGTTTAAGAAATTTATCAATGAAAAACTAAGACACCTACCTCTCATGCTGTATTGTTGTCGCCATCTTTGAATGACTACACAAACCTAACGTACAACTTACATCACAGTGATACGTAATAACAGAAAACATGCTGGTTATCACACCCAGTATTCTAAGTGTCTCAAAAGCCATCAATTCTGATATAATGTAGTATAGAGTACACAGGTTTTGGGAAGTGGCACTAAAGGTACAGACTGATCAGGTCACTTTCTTCTGCTGGCTTAACTTTTTCCCAGTTATTTTCTATTGGAGACTTCAAAAACCAAATTTTCTTCGGAAAATGGTAAAGATGAGTTATTTTCTGCTACATTTTTGTACTAACTAAATTACCTTCGATCAAAAGATACCGCGTGGGGATAGCTAATGCGTCTTTCTTAAGTTTTGCATCAAATGGTGCAAAAAGGCGTTTTATTGCATGAATCTGAATAAAAACAGCTGTTAATGATGTGTTACGATATATCACTGCTTTTTCCTAGAAAAGCTAGTAACTGCAGCTGAAAACAGGCTGCTGTAACGAGGTTTTGGGAGGTGATATTGGGTGTTTTGGTGTTTGTTATCTATTCACATTTTCACCTTTAACTCATTACCAAACGGCAAATTTTTAGACTAATCAAAATTCAAAAATGATACAGACGACAATTTCAGGTGAATGAAAGGTGAATTTGGTCATTTTGAGTAGAAAAAGTTGTGGGAAATGAAGAAATTGCTTGTCACAAGCAATTTCTTCATTTTCCACAGTGTTTTCCAAAGCCATTATCTTGTAGGAAGTCAAAAAGAGTCATTGTGTGGTAATGGGATATTATTGGTTTGGGTCAAAGCTCGGAAAAGTGTTTTGTAATAAAAAGTCGGTTCACCTTATGAGGTCCATAGAAACCTTAACTTTCTTAGAACAGAATTATTTGATATAAAGTCGCTTTTCAACAAAATCTCATAACTGCAGCTTTAAACAAGCTGCGGTTACGAGGTTTTCTAAGAAAAGCGACAATATTGTCTTCTATATGATTCTATCTATTCATTCTTTCATCGTTAATGAGTATTTGATTTGGAGAAGAAGTCTATAACTATATTGATTAAGTATAGCGTCACTTTTCAACGAAAACCTCGTAACTGCAGCTTAAAATAAGCTGCAGTTACGAGGTTTTCGTTGAAAACCAGCGATAGTAGTTTATCACTTTATTCGAGTTTACGCTCGGACTGACTATATTTTGCAATGAAAAGTCGACACAGCCGACGAAATTCATAGAAACCTTAATTATCTAACACCCGCATTATTCGAAGTAAGCTCTTTCACTAACATAATTACAAACAAACGAAAGAAACAAATAAACACAATTTCTCAGCGAACTTTGTGTACCCTTTAACTTCCTGATACATGTAAGGACTATAGTTCTGTCTCGATATTTTGGCATATGTATACAAAATTAATCTATTAATCTATTAATCAATGTCGAACTCCAAATTTTGCATGTGGTAGTTTGAATTTTGCAGGTTACTCACACATGCAAGATGCATCATATAAAAATCGATCTACGAATTCAGACTGGTGTTAACTGTTTCTTGGATGCAAGTTGATTCGTGCTGTGATAAAATTCAAATCAACAAGAAGAGAAAATCAACCCACGTTTTTGCCCCTGGAAACCCAAATACATAAATTTTGATGCTGCGGGAAGACTTTTTTTCAATTCCCAATACAGTTCATCGTTGCCATTCTTAGAAAAAAAAACCTCCAAGGCTAATTGTTGGGGAAACACAACAATTCACAAGAATGTCGGACATCGTCATTCCACACATAATTAGCAAAATCTTCGAGCTTTTTTACCCTTTCCCAAATGGCAAATATATTAATGGAAGATATTTAACTTGTAACATAGAAAATGACAAGAAAAAGGTAAACACCTTTGGTAATCATGATTTTCTTCTTTTCTCTCATTATTTTTCCGAAGCTTAAACTGTAACGAGTGTGAATATTAGTTCTTGTTTGGAAACGGGTTAATGTTCCCTCAATACTAGTATTGCTGGAGGTACGAGGTTTTTGTTGAAAAGCGACGATATGTTTAAGGTAAGACCTGGGTAATGCACTTCCGGTATAATCGTTATATTTCGACATACTCCGTGACATCCGTAAGTCCGAGTTTTTTTTTGAAATATCGTTAGATGAAATATCGCTTGTTTTCGTAACAACATAAATGATTGAGCGTGCTCAGATTTCCGGCAAATATTCTAAACAATTTTTGTGAAAATGTTTCTAGATTGTATAAAGAGTAGGCAAAAATCCCCAACAAAAGTCAACGAAAATTTAAAATTTGAGAGCCATGAAAATTACTTCCCATGAAATGGTTTATTCACACCATACAGATTTCGTTCCATAACTGGTCACATAGTCCATTACCCAGGTCTTGCCTTAAAATATCACAACCCAGCACCGCTAGATGCTGAGTATGTCGTGAAAGACATAAACTATCGTATTTCTCCCATATAGTGATCGTTCGTTTCTCTAATACTTCATGCAAAAAAAGTAAATACTCAATTTTTGTATCAATATTTCCCCGATCAGGCCCTAGAATTAGGCACATCAAAAACCAGGCCCCGGTTTCTTGTAAATACTTTTAAAAGTACGTTCTCATGCTCAAATCTGAGCACCGTGCTCAAATCGCACGAAATGCACGTGAACTTCAATCGAATACCCTTCAACGTTGTAGAGTATTCCTTTGAAGTTGAGCATATTCTCATGATTAAGTTTTTTCGAGAAACCGGGACCAGGTCTTGTTTTGCAAAGCTGTCCTTTGTATTAATTTGCATACATACACATTATATTGTTTGTTATAGGTCCCGATAAATGACCTGACAGAGCATCTCTAGCTAATAGCTAGAGATGGCCTGCTAGGTCATCCAGATACATAATGTATATGAAAATGTGTTTATAGTATTTCGGTGATAAGGATTAAAATTAAAATCTTATCACATTTTGAAATGTTCGTGTAAAATTAATTACCGCAGCATAAATCTGTCTGTATGAAAATCTTTACTGATAAGTATAGCTACAGTTACAGATTTTTTTGCGTGCAGAAAAGATAACATTTAATTCATAACCAATTTGCCTTCAAAATATACGCGTAAAGAATTTGAAAAATATTGAAAACGGTTTGCATGAAGTTAAGCCCAGAAATTAAGCACAGAAAATAATGGAGACAAAATGAGAAATTGCTGAGCAATTTCTCATTTCCTCTCAATGTTTTCTCAATAAATTTCTTCTATGGAAGTCAAAGTTATATTTTGTTTGGGAAAGGGTTAATGCATGTGTTACCAATTTTGCTGTCTGAAAACTTATTAAGACTTTCAAATTTAATTAATCATTTACTGTTTGTTTGCCTCAGACAACCTTGGCGTAAATATTTTTGTACATCTTTCAACATCTTACCAATTACCTATAATTATCCATTTAAGAGTTGTCTTTTGAAAGCAAACGACTGATAAGAATAAGATGCTTAGATCGCCATGTTCTCTTATAAGCATAAGAAAAGGAGAAATACTGGTTATTAGTATTTTTCCTTTTCTCCCAATGCTTATCAATGTTTGCTTTTCTGAATAGAGGACGTAAACCGTATACATATTGTTCGCGGAAGGATTCAATTTAGACAATTCGTAGATATAAATTCGATAAGGGCATCCCCTATGAACCAGAGACGCGTTTTAAATCCCATTGTGATTAGCTAATTCGGATTTTTTGTTATGGTTGATATAAGAAAGAATTTGAAATGAAATTAGACAAATGCCGAAAATAGAACTGATTTTAGTATAAAATTAATTTTGGATATTGGTTTGCACTTCATGTAGTAAAATGTAGTGCATTTCTTAAGGTAGTCAAACCAAATAAGATTCGTTACGTATCCTAACCAATTCAGGCGACGTCGTATACATTCGGCGGTGGAGCGTTCCACCGCCGAATGTTTTCGATATCACCCGAATTATTGCGAAGTTAATCGAATCCCATTAGGGGTGGACAACCTTAAGATGAAATAGATTTTCAATATCGTGTATGGATTCATCATGTTTTACGAAATAATAACATCATTTCGTGATTTTTCTTGCGTTGTTGTTGTTGTCGTTCTTTTTGTCGCAGAGGCCGGCAAATACTAGAACACACCGAACTTCGCTTTCAAGCGACAAGGTATTTGTTGCGCATCTACGAATATTGACCTCAAAAACGTGAATTCTCTCTATGATCTAACCATTTCCCAAACAACAAACTTGAATTTGGTTTAGTGTAATGGTTAGCAGATGATGAAATTGAACCGGTGTGACTTTATTTATGTATTTGTTATATTGTAGCGTGGAAGCATTTTTAGAGAAAAAGAAAAATGGTAGGTTATTGGTTATCTCAATATTCCCTAGGC
The DNA here is from genome assembly GCA_963680895.1 of Fragum sueziense. Taxonomy (NCBI): domain Eukaryota; kingdom Metazoa; phylum Mollusca; class Bivalvia; order Cardiida; family Cardiidae; genus Fragum; species Fragum sueziense. Next base: position 29,548,730 of record OY804604.1, read on the forward strand.
GCTTTTTCATGATTTGACTTCAAAGCCTGTCCCAGTTTGTGAAAACGTTAGATATGCCATAATTCCGATGCAATTAATGCATAATGCACTTTCAGATAAAAGAAGAGAGTAATTATCAATATGAAGCTACCATAGATGCATCATAACAATGCCGCTTTTCAACAAAAATCTAGTAACTGCAGCTTGTTTAAGCTGCAGTTACGAGATTTGTGTTGAAAAGCATCGATATTTTGCAATAACACCGACTTGCGCTTTCAGATCAAACGTAGCTCTAGAGTAATTATTATCAATATGAGCAATCATATTTGCACAATAATATGCATTAATGAAATAGCAATAAATTTTGTGCTAAAATAGCATGGGTTTACCGGTTGTATATTGATAAATCGTCCGTGTTATTTTAAAATCTCGTAACTACAGCTTCAGTAACGCCGTAGTTACGAGAATTTAGAATTACGTCGACAAAATACTATTGTTTGTCCGAAATAACGTCACGGTTTACTTGATAAAATCGCCCCATATTCGCCAATATCAATAGTTGACACTGAATTATATATAACTTTATTTGAGATTAACATCAAATGCCTCTATCAATTTTTGTAATTACATTTAGGCCTACAACATTCATTTTCACTTTTCATCTTGTGTTTTTGTCATCGTTCTGCAGCTGACTCAATAGCCAAGTTGAAGAAACTTATCAACATGCCTTCCATAATTTTAAGCTATAAATGATTTTCAGCATTATTATACCCCCCCATAACCAAGTTATGGGGGTATACTGGAATCAGGTTGTCCGTCCGTCCGTCTGTCCGTCCGTCCGTGGACATAATCTTGTGTCATCTTCTCCTCCCACAGTTTTGACCAATTTTTCTGAAATTTTATCAGGATGTTTCCTATCATATGAAGTTGTGCAACTGCAATTTTCATCTTGATCCAGTCATTAGTTTCAGAGTTATGCCACTTTGAACTTTTTAATAGGGGATGGGGGTGGGGGTGGGGGGGAGTAGTCAAAATTTACAATTTCGTTTCCGTGTTCTAATTCGAGAACCGTTTGACCTAGGATCATGAAACTTTAAACAGTTGTTACCATGACCCAAGGAGGTGCCCCATTGTTTTTGGGTCACCAAGGTCAAAGGTCAAGGTCACAGATGGACTTTGTTTAAAATTCGTTTCCATGCTCTAAGTAAAGAACCTTTTGACCGATAGCACTTTTTCAGTGACAAGGCCCTAGTCCGCTTTGCGACAGTTCTAGTTCTTTTTATGCCCACGTGTCGAAGGATCGATGGTATATTGTTTTACTCGTGTCTGTCCGCCTCTATGTCTGTCCGTTTGTCCTTTTTGTCTGTCCGTTCGTCCGTCTGTCTGTAATTCCGAAAACTTAACGTGAACACTTAACATTAGCATCTTCGGTGCCATTAGTATTTCACGAATACATCTTGTTTTCTTGGTGTTTTCCCTTGTACAAACGTCTCAGACACGTTAAAAGCATGGCTTGTTTTATTTTAAAAAAAAAGAAAAAAAACATTTGCTGTTTTGTTGCGGTTAGGAATCTGTGACAACAAAAACTGCGTATCTTTTTCAACCAATGGTTTTGCATTAATTACTTCCTGTGAAGCGATGCCAAAGAAATCAGACACAGATTCTTGCAGCGGTAAATTAACCCTTTCCCAAAAACGGCCTGGTCTTGGTGTCTCTATTAAAGAGACTTGGGAAAACATCAAGACAAAAGAAGAAAATGCTGATCATCAGCATTTTCTTCCTTTGCTTCAATGGTTTACATTCTATATCATACAGAAATGTTATCTAACCAACATCTGTTTTGTTGTCTGTGGCAGCTTTCGAAGTAAGCCACCTTAAAATGTCGTCGATTTGGAAAGGGTTGCGGAGATTTTGTATCGTGTTTTATAATGTTATACGCCTGCATAGCCTGCACATTACGAAAAAAGTGTCTTAGTCAGACTGCGTGAAAATACACAAGGGATTTGCTGAGAAGAAAAAACAATCACCTGGTCGGCATATTTTTTGTATCAGATTATTTCTAAAAAATCTACGACATCCAGCAAACCCTCGAGATATTTCCGCCTTCTGTGCTTCAAACCAAAGACAAATTTGTCAACTGCTAACAGAATTGTGCAATTTTTGTGTTTTTGTGCCTTTTTTTTGTGATACCCCATTGGTTAAGGTCGAAGGAAATTTTCAATTCTGATTGTACCTCCAGAGCGATTAAATTATGGCCCATAACGCCATTTGAAAGGGACCCTCTAGGAAGTCCATATAAATAAAGTCTGAAAAACCGATTAGGCCCTATTCTCCACAGACGTCAACTAGACAATGGTTTGAAAAATGAAATATCGAAAAATTAGAAACCGATCTACATCCAGAAAATTACGTTTGATTGAAAAGTGTCGATCCTAGTCAGATTCGCACTTCACATGCAGTCCCTTTTTGGGTGAGGGTAATACATTTATCATTCGATTCTTCGTTTGATTTTTGATTGACAGTGTAACGTATTAAAGAATCTGTACAATCTTTTGAAACTAATAAATCCATCACTTTAAAAGTTTAGGGTACATCCATCAGATATTTAAGTGACATATAAGAAAGCTTTATCGTTTAAGATGGTTTTATGTCGATTTATTAGATAAACCCTATAGACCACACAGCTTGTTGTTGAGCAGGAATTTCGAGAAAAGGATCCCGTTGGCATTTTCAGAACACCATAGATCCAGGTTAGCGTGTACCCGGATATAGTATGATATGAATAAATCGATACTTTTCAACAGAAACCTCGTAACTGCAGCTTGTTTTTAGCTGTAGTTACGAAGATTTTGTTAAAAAGCCACGAGATTAATATGTTCTCTGTCAGTTAGTAGCTATCAGAGAACAGTATGGATCTTAACCCGTTCCCAAATGGCAAAAATTGGGACTGTTCCCGTGTTAAAGCTTCTGCGAATGACAAAATAGGTGTTTATAAAAGTGGGACTTGCATACATTATAGCACAGAAAATATTGAGGCAAAATGAGAAAATGCTGATCATCAGCATTTTCTTCTTTTGCCTCAATGTTTTCCCAAACAATTTCTCTTGGGTGTGTCAAAAGCAGGCCTTGATTGGGAAGACGTTAAAACTGTTGTGCGTTCAGTGTGTTCTCAAATGTTATGGGGACCCCTTCTTGTCAGAGCGTGCTTGTTTTGTCCAGTAAAATTGCTATTGTATGACTAATTTCGAATTTGTGTGTGCGTGTGGGGAGTTCTGTGTATGTAGGTCTAAAATGAACAAAGCTTATCCGTACAAATCTGAGACCAAATGCCTTAACCGGACGAATCTCTACTTCGTTATGCTACATTTACGAATATGGGCCGATCTACAGAGTGCTTAAAACTATGAGAGAAATTTTGAAGAAAAAATGCAAATGGCACTTGTGTCATTATAATTCATTGTTATGGCAATTAAAATCTCATTAAGCCTTACTAAGACAGTCAGGGCTTCCTAGAACGAATGTATCAGCAGAAACGAATAAGCACAGACAATACTTGGTCTCATTCAAAATGATTTCTAAAATTACAGCTACAAGTCACAATTACGCCCATTATCTCGGCTGCATTTCCTCTCACTTTGCGCTCATTTTCACTTTAAATTGTGTCACAATCAAAGTCGCATTAACCCTTCCAAAGACAATGGTGGTTTTAACGATCGTAAGAGAATTTTCCTTTTCTATGACATGGTTCGATAGAATGGACCCATTGATTGATTCGTTTTAAAATGTCGGATTCTGTCAATCCATGAGTCGCGAGTTCGAACCCCGGCTTGGCCAGTATCCATTCTGACATTTGACAAAAGTCATTTGTCTCTCACCAATGGGTGTGGATCATCTTTGTGAGAGAGCAACTAGAAGTCTGGTTTGGATTTTGTGGCGGTACAGGCGAGAGAAATACCAGGAATCCACGGTTAGGTTCTCCTGCCCCCGCGATATGACCATGACAGTTGAAAACTGTGTAAAACTCCTTTAAATCAAGCGTTCTATATATCGTCGTTTACGTTTGAAAATGTCGTAACTACAGATTATCGAGGGTGTCAATACGACTTTTTTTGTAATGAGCATTTTGTCTTTTTTCCTCTTTTCCTGTGATTATTACATTGTATGCGTATTTGACGTACCAGTGCTAGAAGGTTACTAGACATTAACTAGACTAGTTATGTTCAAGTGTGGCATTTAACCTATCCCCATACAATGACTCGTTTTTGACTACACACAAGATAATGGCTCAGGAAAACATCGTGGAAAATAAAGACATTGTTTGTGAAAAGCATTTTCTTCATTTCCCACAATGTTTTCTACCAAAAAAGACCAAGAAAATTTTGAAATTTGTTAGCTCACCTGAGCACAAGGTACTCAAGTGAGCTATTGTGATCACCTTTTGTCCGGCGTCCGTGCGTACGTGCGTCGTCCGTCAACAATTTCTATAAATGACATCTCTTCCTAAACTACTGGGCCAATTTCAACCAAACTTGGCAGGAATGTTACTTAGGTGACCCCCTTTCAGAATTGCTAAAAGAATTGAAATTACTAAAAAAAACTCTGGTTGCCATGGCAACAGAAATGGAGAAATTTGACTGAATCTCAATACTATCTTTGAACGACACCTCCTCCTAAACTACTTGGCCAATTTCAACCAAACTGGACTGGAATGTTCCTTAGGTGACCCCCTTTCAGAATTGCTAAAAGAATTGAAATCCATTAAAAACTCTTGTTGCCATGGCAACAGAAAAGTAGAAATTTGACCGAATCTAAATACTATTTTTGAACGACATCTTCTTCTAAACTACCCAGTCAATTTCAACCAAACTTGGCAAAATATTCCTTAGGAGGTCCTTTTTAAGAATTGCTAAAAGTATTGAAATTGACTCAAAACTCTGGTTGCCATGGCACCAGAAAAGGAGAAATTTGACTAATTGTCAATAATTTCTTTGAACAACATCTCCTAATCTACTTGGCCAATTTCAACCAAACTTGGCAGAAATATTTCTTAGGAGGTTCCTTTTAAAAATTGCTAAAAGAATTGAAATCCTTTAAAATCTCTGGTAGCATGGAAACAGAAAAGGAGATTTTCCACCAAATCTCAGTGACATCGTTGAATGATATCTCCTCCTAAACTAACAGGCTAATTTCCACCAAACTAGGCAGAAATATTCCTTAGGAGGTCACATTTAAAAAATTGCTAACAGAATTGCAATTTATAACAAAAACAAAAACAAAACTGGTTGCCATGGCAACAGAAAAAGAGAAATTACACGAAATATGTCAGAAGCAATTTCTCAATAACCGCAGAGCCAAATTTGACAAAACTTAATATTTACATTGCTTATGATATTGCTAAGAGGTACTTTTCTTTGCTTTTCAATATGAAACCTTGTCACAGAAAAAGGGGACTTCTTGTAAAAATCTGCTTATCAGGGGCATAGCATCTACATTTATGCATGGATTTAAAGAAATGTGTGGGTAAATGTGTTCTTTATCATGAGTAGATATTCTATTTGAAGTATATATTTAGGTAGGTTCAAGGTCATAGATCTAGGTCAATTTGTAAATTTCTGTTTGTTTGTCAGTCTGTATGCTTTATTTTAATTCCATCTGTCCAAAACAATTTCTCAATAACCACATAGCCGAAATGGATGAAATTTCATATTTGAGTTACATTATGATATTGCACTACGGTAGTTTTCTGGGTTTTCTACGGTTTGAAATCGCATAGCGGCGTTCATATGATCTTTGACCCTTTATTGCATTACCTGTAAGAAATCTGATTGTTATAAAACCCCATCTCAGGTGAGCGACCTAGGGCCAACGGCCCTCTTGTTCATTTGAAATTGTCGTCTGCAACATCTTTGAATTTGGACCAGACTACAATTGTGGCGTCTTGTATAGCTCACGATAAATGACCTGGCACAGCATCCCTATCGATTACCTACAGGTGCTCTGTCATGTCATTAAGTGTTCGTCCTAGTTTTTGGACCGATGAAATTGCAGTATATTTGAAAATTTCGGCGCTATAGTTCACATAAATCCACTGCCGGTCAGTTTATACATAGCCACACCCCGTTTCCTGTACAGTTATGAAAAATAATGTAATATTTTTGGGAAAATGATGTAATTTTTGGGAAAATGGTGTAATTCCAGTAAGATCCGCTTGATAATTAGCTCCGGTCTGAGGCGTGGTTTGAAGAGCCTTTTGAACGTTTATATCGCGTAGAATCTACTATACAGCCTCTATCTAATACATAATTGTGAGCTAAACAAGACGAAACGTTATCTCGAGTCTTTCTGAAATAACCGAAATTCCCTTTTCGCATCAAATCGTCCCTTGATTGCCAGAAGGGGCTATCAGCACTTTTCATAGTTTTGAGAAAAACGTGTTTAAAGTTTTGAAAGCTTGTCAAAAATCAGGATTTTAATGGTCAAATACCATGTTTGGCACATGAGTAGAACATGATAGCCACTATACACATACATATTGTCAACCTTCATCTCCAATGATTTACACCTTTTTTGGTCAAAAAACGCTGATAGCCCCTTCTGGCTGCCGGAAAAATACAAAATACGGAGGATATGTTTCTGCCAAAAGGAGTCAACAGCAAGACATGTATTGTTCTAAAATCATTTACTCTCACAAATAATATATTTTTGCACATTTTACTGTTTTTTTATGCTTTCATCAAACCACCATGATATATTACCGTCTTTTTAGCAACTGATATTGAGAGTTTCTCCTTATAATCATTGGTATAATTTCAGAGGGTCTTTCGCAGTCTTTTTCACCACAGTACAAATAAATTCTTGGTTAGCCTACTGTACATGTATTTGTATCTAGCAAATAATTTAATATCGTTTCATCAATTTATCCCAGCTTATTCAAACTACAATGGTGAACCTTTTGCAATTCGCCGTCGAAATGACGCCTACTTTGGCATCAAATATCGTATCTTTAGTTCAAACGAGCTTATTTAAACTACGATAATGACCATTTGACTGCACGCCGAAGACTTGGTGCATACTATGGCATCAAATATATCGTTTTTCAGTTTATCATAGCTTATTTAAGATACAATAATGTATTTTAGACTGCAGCCCGACGATTTGACGCATACTATGGCATCAAGCATCGTTTCTTCATTTCATCCGAGCTTTAAACCACAAAAATGAACATTTGACTGCAAGCCGACGAACTGACGCCTGTTATGGGGAATTATTTGTGTTGAATGATCTTTGTCTGGGATTTTGACAAGGGGGTTGTTATTGTTTTGGTCCTTTGCCGACAATTTGATGTATGTAATATCTTATTTCTGGCAATTCGACCATTTATGGCTGGTTTGTTATGTAGTTTTGGGGTTTTTAGGGTTTTTTCGTTGTTGTTTTTTCCAATAAAAACCTCGTAGCTGCAGCTTAAAACAAGCTGCAGCTACGAGGTTTTTGTTGAAAAGCTACAAAGTATCGTTTGTTTAGTTCATCAAAGTATAATTTGACAAGGATGTTGTTATCATTTTGGTCCTCTGTCGACAATTTGATGTATGTAATATCTTATTTCTGGCAATACAACCATTTATGGCTACCAAAAGACTGGCCTCGTTTTGTTTTTGTTGGCCTCTATTTGTTTGTAGATAATTGTTTCAATACATAATTATCTCTTCGATCCTTTCCCAAAGGAAACCTGATATTGCGGTCTGTAACAAAATATACGTAGGAAAACATCAAGACAAAAGAAAAAAATGCTGGTGCAGCAGCTTTCAATTTGTATAACTTTTAAACATTGTCGCTTGGGAAAGAGTTCACCAAAGTTAATGTTACTTGTTCCAGAACAAAAACCACATAATCAGAGCTCCAGATAAGAGGGGGTGATGACTTTTCAAAATGCAATAATTCATTTATTGTTGATAAAACCTTATGTTGTGGGTACTCATTGGAAACGTCTCATCAAGACGTTTCCAATGAGTACCCACATCATAGGGTTTCAATTTGGAATAACAAAGTTAGAATGTCTTTACACCCTCTTATCAGTAGCTCTGACACAATTGTTCTAGGGAATTGGCTGAATTAGACTTTTGAATTGTAGTACTTAATCAGTCATAAGATCTATAATGAAATAATTTGGGTATAGACAAATCTTCGCTTCGCACGGACTAATTCAAATTTATCGTTTGCAAAAACTTGGATTTTAGACAATCCTTAGTAACAGTTGTTACTAATGGTTAATAAATATTCTATCTATTCATAACTATACCCACGCTATGACATAATTATTTCAATCATTCCTTGTTGTTAACCCTTTCCCAAACGGCAAGACACGAGACAAAATATTCCAAAAAGACTGGTGTGAAAAATGAACATGTGAATGTTATAGCTAAAGCCTCTCTTACAACCGGTCGTGCGTCTTTTTAAATCGTACGTTTTCGGAGAGTTTTAAGACGTAGAGTTGTCGCACGGTTTTAATCAAATTTGAGAGAACGTACGCTGCACGTACTTTATAAGTAAGTGTGTCGTACGTTACTCGCACGTGGTAAGTACGATTTTAGAAGTAAGGAGAACGTGCGACTTGTTTTTAAGTCGCACGATAAACGTACGTGTTTCGCAAGTGTAACGCACGTTTTCAAAAATCGTACCGACAAAGTAAAAGCAACGTACGACGCATGTAAGTGGTAAGTACGACACTCTTGCGTGGAGCGTACGGATTTTCAAATTAAAATGAAATGGTACATTGATTCTCTACATCATTCAGTGTTTTGCTTCCAATATGGCACTACCAAGAAGGATGCGACATCGGCTTCTACACCTACTGATGCTAGAGGAAGCCGAAGATCATGATGCTATGATGTTAGCAGTTGCTCGGGATCGAATGCAAGACAATCGAAGAAGGCGACAGTATTGGGTCAAACCATGGCTGACAAGAAGACGACTTTTTGGCCAGTACGAGACATTGTTCAAGGAGCTTGACCAACAGTCTGCTGGAGACTACTTTTCGTTTATTCGTATGGACAGGGACGTGTTTGCTGAGGTGCTTCGGCGTGTAGCTCATAGAATAACGAAGGGTCCGAGGTATTATTAGTTGTCTTCAGCAGTATTGCTTTTTATGATATAGTCCAGCAAGATTTACCCGGGACATCTGCATATGTAATGACCCCACTTCGGCAATGTTTTGTTACGACGCTCAACTCACGGACTTTGCACGCGGAATTTAAGTGACCCACCACGCTAAAACGAACATTATGGGAATTGTGAAAATATCGACCCTAGTCAGTCTTCGCAATCCGCGCAGACTGACTAGGATTGAAACTTTTCACTCAGATAGTATAATCTTTTACGTGTAGAATGCCCCCTTTATCTTGCAACTGGTTGACCTCTGCTGAGTCAGATCCATTTCTGCAAATTAACCCTTTCCCAAAAGACAAAATTTTAGGGTGATCCACTTCAAAAAGAGCTAGAAATGACCAAATGGAAGTACTCAAAGGTAGAATTTGTGTAAAATATGGCATAGAAAATATTGAGACAAAAGGAGAAACTGCTGGTTATCAACAGTTTCTTCTTTTGTTTCAATGTTTTCCAATTGGATTACAGTTAAAACTGTAAGAGGGGTTGCGCACACAAGAATATTGGTTTTTTTATTCAAGGGCAGATAATTCAAGACAGAAAATGAGTTATCTAGATTCCGTAGTAGTGTGCACAAATAGAAACCATGCAGATTCATTGTGACAAGTTTGATCAAATTTTTTATCAAAACTGTAGTAGGAGTTCCGCACAAAAAATGCTAACGGACGGACAGACGGCCGGTCGGGGCCATAACATAATACGGACCTTCGGGCGTATAAAAAGGCTTATCAAAGTGATTTTAAAGGATAATTTTTTTCATGTTCAATTACAGGCCCCGCTCATGGAAACCATGGCCTATTCTTGGGAAAACGTTTGGATCCGCACATGTTCATTGGCTAGGTATGACGTTATAACTAGTCAATGTTCTTCTCAAGGACCGTACTTGTCATTGACACACAAAAGGTATTACGCTCTGACCTTCTTTTGGTCACAGGTACATTGAAAGCAGGTCAAAAGTATTCTTTGCTGCGTGCAGTCTGCGTTCTGGTTGCGTCCACCAAAATCGTACGTTGCACGTGCGTGCATCGCACGACTTTAGACGCAGACCGCACGCAGACCGCACGCAGGAGCACGTACGACCGGTTGTAAGAGAGGCTTAAGGCATTATTGACGGAAAAATAGAAATTGCTGATCATCAGCCATTTCTTCTTTTATTTCAAAATTTCCCAAACTTTTTCTACTGAGACGTCAAAACCATGTCTTGTTTGTAAAAGGGTTAAACTTGATAACAACAACGCCTTCAATTAACACAAGTGCCTTTCTATTAAGTTTATTAAAGTTAGGCATAACTTCATTACACGCAATCAAAAGACAGGACCGCATGGGGATATCATATCATATCAAATTCATATATCTAGAGATAAGTGTCGTACAAACTTTTTCATTGCCAGGTTCTAGTGGATTCCCGAATAAGGCAAGTGAATAAATGAATGAATGAATGAATGAATGAGTGAATGAATGAATGAATAAATGAATGAATGAATGAATGAATGAATGAATGAATGAATGAATGACGAACGACGAACGAATGTACGAATACGAACGAACACGAACGAACGGATGACTGAACAAACGAATGAACGAATGGATAAATGAATGAATAATTGAATGAACGAACAAACGAACGATTGAATGAATGAACGAAAAATATGAATAGATAAATCGTGACATGCTACTTAATTAATATACTATTAATTATGTCGTCTGCAGTGACATTCGATTAGTCTTTGGTCGTTTAGGAAAAGAATAGTGGTACTATACTAGAGTATGATAAAAGTATGCCAATTATCATATTTTTGTAACAATGCTTGCTCTCCGTCAGTCTAAACAAACGTCGAAACACCCACCAAAATGACAAGATCATGTCACCGTAGCAAGCATTTGCTTTTTTTAAATGTAAAGGAATTGCATTTTGTCGATGAATTTCAAAACCTCGTAACTACTGCCAATGTAAGTTGTAGTAACGATGATTTGGTCACACAGCCACTTATTTATTACAGACACTTCATCCTCTCGATAAATATCAGCGCATCCTGCAGATGCAGATTATTATGTTTGGAGTGAAAACAAGCGGGGAGTAATTTAAGAGACAGCTGTTTTAATGTTATCAGTTATGTCTGCAATAAACGCATCATTCTTTAAATAAAACATCAAAAGAGTATCGTAAGATTTTATAATAAATGCATCATTCTTCAAATAAAACATCAAAAGAAGAACGTAAAATGTTATTTCATTCAGAAAAACTCTAAATGCAAGTACCATTAATTGATATTTCTATCGGATGAAATACATAATGAAATAATTGAGCCGGTGTATGGAAAAAGGATCGTTGTGGCATTTAATTACATGTAAGGACAGTCTGATCAAGATCAATGTGTTCTCTTAATCCTCCCCCAAGCGGCAAAAAATTAGGATGGTTGGATATAAAGGCTGCTGCAGAGGACAGAATGAATGTTGCTAAAGAAAGGAATTGTGCACAAAATAGCGCAGAAAATATTGAGACAAAAGGAGAAACTGCTGGTTATCAGCAGTTTCTTCTTTTGTCCCAATGTTTTCCCAAGCCATATCTATTAGGGACGTCAAAACCAGGTCTTGTTTGGGAAAGGGTTAAAGCTTCTTGATGTTAGGTAGTAACTGTGAAAGCATATTATCACGTACCCTGAACAAGTTTCTCTTAAGCACAGTATTTTTCGAAAAAGGATAATCTCAAATGCGATAAGGGCATTTTTTCTACCCTAGCTCCATTATTTTATTTTGGTGTACGTAGAGAACGTTTTACCTTCAGCAGATAGATAAACCGTCAAATGTGTGTGTTGAAAAGTCGGTATTGCCGCTGAAATTGTTCGTGCAAAAAGGTCGTTTCCTTTTTTCCATGAATATTGTCTGGTGTTTTTTTTTTTTTTTTTTTTTTTTTTGTTTTTTTGTTTTTTTTTCCAAAAATCAAAGAGGAGTATACGAAAAAGCACCCTTTGTCGGACAATAAAAACTAAAGGTGAACCAATTAGAAATCTGCCACGGACGACAAAAACGATTCATGGACTTTGTGTGTACTATAGACGTAACGTCAAAAGTTGCGGACCAAGCCAAAATTGGCTATGTTCTGTTTAAAACCGCATATTTGTTATTTTTATTTGAGAAACACACATGTATTTGGTATCATATAAAAGATATTGAATTGTAATTTATTAATATATGTCGAATTTCAACATTGTTTGAATACAGACAATTTGATAAACAAAATAAATAAACTCTGACGCAGAAAATGACGTCGTCACGTGTAACAGAAATTACCAAACAAACTCGCGAGAATCCCAATAGAATAAAAAGTAAGACTTTTTAAAGCGCACAAACTTTGGCAAATTACGTCAGTGATGTCACAGAAGATATAGCGTAAATCTTACGGCAGTTGGATGGTGTAAACAAACTATGGAGGAATGGAAAGAAAGAGATAAGTAGCGTCACGCTGTTAAAAAAAAGTCATTTTTTCGGTATGTCTAATTTTTAAATCTGATTTATTTTTCCAATAGCGATTAGAAATCAATATAAAAATTTTTGGGACATACATCTGAGCTCTTGTTTTTATAGTTAATTTTTTGTCTTGATTGGAGTTGACGAAAATCATTATTTTATTGTGTTTGTAGCGTCTTAAATATGTCACATTTTCACTAAAACGGTCCTAAATGCAAGGGTGATTTTTTCATACATAGCTTTTTTTCTAGGAAAATCAAAATATTTTGAATTTGAATTGATTTTCGACATACATCTCGGATAAAATTTGAAAAAATAAATGCATTTGTCAATATCTCTTCAACTAGCGAAGATAAAGAGTGTGATGTTGCGTCTTAAAAATGTCACAAAAACGCGTTTTTGACGATTTGACGTCATGTTGATTTTTTCGGTATGTCTAATTTTTAAATCTAATTTATTTTTCCAATAGCGATTAGAAATCAATATAAAAAAAATTTGGGACATACATCTGAGCTCTAGTTTTTGTAGTTAATTTTTTGTCTTGATTGGAGTTGAAGAAAATCATTATTTCATTGTGTTTGTAGCGTCTTAAAAATGTCACATTTTCACTAAAACGGTCCCAAATGCAAGGGTGATTTTTTCATATATAGCTTTTTTCTAAGAAAATCAAAATATTTTGAATTTGAATTGATTTTCGACATACATCTCGGATAAAATTTGAAAAAAATAAATGTATTTGTCAATATCTCTTCAACTAGCGAAGATAAAGAGTGTGATGTTGCGTCTTAAAAATGTCACAAAATCGCGTTTTTGACGATTTGACGTCATGTTGATTTTTTCGGTATGTCTAATTTTTAAATCTAATCTATTTTTCCAATAGCGATTAGAAATCAATATAAAAAAATTGGGACATACATCTGAGCTCTAGTTTTTATAGTTAATTTTTCGTCTTGATTGGAGTTGACGAAAATCATTATTTTATTGTGTTTGTAGCGTCTTAAAAATGTCACATTTTCACTAAAACGGTCCTAAATGCAAGGGTGATTTTTCATATATAGCTTTTTTCCTAAGAAAATCAAAATATTTTGAATTTGAATTGATTTTCGACATACATCTCGGATAAAATTTGAAAAAATAAATGCATTTGTCAATATCTCTTCAACTAGCGAAGATATAGAGTGTGATGTAGCGTCTTAAAAATGTCACAAAAACGCGTTTTTGACGATTTGACGTCATGTTGATTTTTTCGGTTTGTCTAATTTTTAAATCTAATTTATTTTTCCAATAGCGATTAGAAATCAATATAAAAAAAATTTGGGACATACATCTGAGCTCTAGTTTTTGTAGTTAATTTTTTGTCTTGATTGGAGTTGAAGAAAATCATTATTTTATTGTGTGTTGTAGCGTCTTAAAAATGTCACATTTTCACTAAAACGGTCCCAAATGCAAGGGTGATTTTTTCATATATAGCTTTTTTCCAAGAAAATCAAAATATTTTGAATTTGAATTGATTTTCGACATACATCTCGGATAAAATTTGAAAAAATAAATGCATTTGTCAATATCTCTTCAACTAGCGAAGATATAGAGTGTGATGTAGCGTCTTAAAAATGTCACAAAAACGCGTTTTTGACGATTTGACGTCATGTTGATTTGTGAAGAACTATTCATGGCGTTTTAGGATCATGATAGATAGATAGATAGATTTTATTGACTTATACAAATACATGTATCTCGTCATATACAAAACAATTTCCAAATATAAAGTAACTTTCGGTAGCAAAATATAGATATAGAATATTGATGTTAGTAGTAACTGACTTTGTACGTTTGATTTTCCAATGCATATATAGTTGTACAGATGTATAAATTTTATAAGATTCTATCTTTATCAGAATTATGATTCTTAATTCTTCCCACTAAACACATTTCAGAAAGTTCACGGAGAGTGGGTTAAGATGTAAATTCCAAAACATGTACATTGTATTCAAACGTTCAATTTCAGAAAATAGTACAAAATATAACCAGTGTGTTAGTACATGATAACAAATCATGATAAGTGTACATGTCATTAGGAAATAATTAAAAATTCTAAATATTTACTTGACAATTAAACGTGTAGTATGTTATTGCGTAGTTTAAGCGCACATCTGATAAACTTGCACAGTCCTATAAGAATTTGTCTTTTTGAATTATCTAATAATAATGTTAATTTATAGGTGCTTGGTTTTTTGAAATAAAAAGGTTTTAGATATTTAACTCGTAATTCCGAAAATGCTATACATTCTAAAATAAAATGAAATTCATCTTCTACAAGACCTGAGTCACAACATTGACATATTCGTTCGGATCTTGGGATTCTGTTATTTCCGTAACGGCCGGTTTCTATTCTTAAGCTATGTGAAGATGTTCGGATTCTAGATAGTTGAACTCTTAGGGATTTGGGTAAATTTTTGTTTAAATAAGGGCTTGATTCAAATTCTGTTTTCAAAAACTTATAAAGAGTGGACAGAACACTACTTTTATCAATATCACTGAACCACTTTTGTATAAATGTATCTTTCACACGTTGCTTAAACATTGTTATGAATGCATTATTTTTGGTGATTAATGAAGGATTTTCCCAAACATTTGCAAATCCGTATGTACAAAGTAGATTCTTCAATTTAGTGACCCAATTGTTCTTGCCGTTTCTTGAATCATCCACTGATACTTTATAGATACTTTTCAATATGATATTATCAGTTGATAGAAGTTTCAACCAATATTTAACTATATGTACATATCTATTAACAAAGAGAGGGAATCTACCCAATTCACCATAGACAGTAACATTTGAACAACAATTTTTCACTCCAAGTATTGATTTACAAAACTTTAAATGCAATCTTTCAAAATCTTTGGATTTCGTGAAGCCCCAAATGGGGCAACCGTAGTTCAGAATTGAACCTACAAAAGCATCAAATAAATTTAAGGAAGTACAGGGTTTAATTTGGTATTTATTGATGTTACGTAGGAGAACGTACATTGCTTTTGACGCTTTGCCTATCAGATATTGATTGTTCATTTCAAAACTGCCTGTATAATTTACAACAACTCCCAGGTACGTAAAATTGTTAACTGTTTCAATTTCTTCTCCATTGTAAAACCACTTTTCATTTTGTTTTAATCCACCTCTTCTCCTGAATACAACAATTTTAGTTTTCTCGGTATTTACTTGTAAGCCCCATTTCGTGCAGTAAGTATGTAGACTATTTAATCTATTTTGAAGATCGTTCACTGAATTGCCAATGATAGCCATGTCATCTGCAAATAACAGAAGAATTAAACATATGTCATAAAAACTTAATCCACAGTTTATGTCATCTTGTAGGAAAAGCTCGATGTCTTCTATAAAGAGGGCGTACATTACGGGTGAATTTATTTGTCCCTGCATAAGACCCACGGATATGTCGAAGAAATTCGAGATACTGTTACCACATTTAACGCATGATTTAACTATGTCATACATAGACCGGAAAATACGTAAAAGTTTACCATCTAGACCCTGATGTAATAATTTATACCACAAGGCATTTCTATAGACCGAATCGAACGCCTTTTTAAAATCCACGAATGCACAGTAAAGGCGTTTATTATTATTTAAGATATGATCGATTACGTTTGACAATGCAAAGATTGCATCGGTAGTGCTGTTTCCCTTTTTAAAACCAAATTGGGAGTCAGAAAGTTTACAATAAGAGTTACACCATGCATGGACTCGTTCGTTTAATATGCTAACGAATAGTTTGCCAAGACAGCTTACTAGGGTTATCCCTCTATAATTGTTAGGTTCATGCTTATCTCCCTTTTTATGAACAGGGATTATAAAGCCTTCGGACCAACTTTTCGGAAAATAGCCTGAGTCAAAAATTATATTGAACATATCTGATAAATGACCAGTTAAAATATCAGCTGATTCGATTAAATATTCATTTAAAATATTGTCGTTTGGGCAAGATGACTTGTTTCGTTTTAGGCGCTTTATTGCACTTTCGACCTCGGCATTAGAAATGCTTTTATTTAATTCTGCGAAAGTCGGGTTGTCGATATTAAAGTCACTATTTTCTACCAATTCCTCGACTTGTGGAATCGAATTTAAATTGACATCATTAAAAACTTCTTTGAAATGTTTTTCAAATTCATCTGCCGAACTTTGCAAATTATCATTATTGTTTTGTTTTGGTTTAAAAAAAATCCAGAAATCCCGAGGGCTTTTATATTTCAATTTTTCTAACTCATTTGCTTGTTTAAGCTTATAACGGCTTTTCTTTTTACGAATTAATTTTTTATATTGTAATTTTTTCTCACAGAGAACGGATCTATTATAATCGTTTTTTGTTACATTAAAATCGTGTAATGCTTGTTTGTATAAGAATTTCGCCTGTTTACAATCGTTGTCAAACCAACTTTTATCTACAGGTCTAGTTTTAACATTAGGTTTAAAGTGCCGTTTGAATAATGGATTTGCAGCATTTGTAATACATGATGAAAAATTGTGTACCATATTATCTATATTAATATTATTGCTGCAACTATTTTTGTCGACAATTTTGTTCAATTCAGTCAATTTTCCAATAATATTGCGTCTAAATAGGTCCCTTTTATCATGGTCCCATTTAAAGTACTCTTGTTCACAATGTGTTTGATCACACTGCTCGTTTACCACATGACTACATTTTATAGTGAACAATAACGGTGCATGGTCACTAAATAAGTTAAATTCGCCAACTTGAAAACTATTCAACATAGTAAATAAATCATGTTTACATAATAAATAGTCACTATAAACGATTCAAAATCTTTTACTAATGAGAGACTAGACCGATAACGGAAAATAGGGGAGGCAGGATGTATATTTGACTATTTATAGTAACAACTTATACACACTGATACCTGTTCAACCCTAAAATAAACCAAAATATTTGTATCGATTCTCGTTTAACTTTGAATGTATAATAGTGCTACATGCTTTCTTACTGTAAAAAGTGTATTCACCAGCATTTCCATCGATTCCGACCCTACCATTGACAATTCGTAACCCTGTAGACTTACACAAATCTAGTAACTGTAAACCTCTCGAGTTATGCGTTTTATCCTTTGAGGCCCGTACTAGTGGTTCATCTGGGGTGTAGTAGTCAAAATCCAATTGTGGATTTTGACTATCACATTCCACATAATCACTCTTCAAACCGACTCGGGCATTAAAATCCCCCGATACTAAGACTGTACCGTAATTCTCATAATAAGCGACATCATTATTTAAAATGTCAAATAAGTTTGTTTTATAGTAGTTATCAGCAGGTGAATCATCATGCCATAGGTAAACAAAGCAAACATAAACATCTTTCTCTGAATTAACAATCGATTTGTCTATCTTAATCCATAATATTGTATCAAATGTATTTTTAACAACTGACACTGATTGCTGTAAATACTCTCTAACATATAAAACAAGTCCACCACTGTTCCTTTTTGCTTTTTTATGCTTAAATTTCCTATAGAAATTGAAAGATTTAAAACCTGGAATGTCAATGTCTGAAAATTCGTCGCACCACGACTCTGAAATGAAAATTATGTCATTAGAAACAAGTTTATCTATAAATTCTGGATTTTCGCGCTTATCATCAGTTAGACCATTGCAGTTCCATACACAAAAACGAAGTTCACTCCCCTCTGCTTCCTAGCTAATCTTAACCGGCTTGCCTTCAACATATAGGGTATCATACGAGATCCAAGCCTTCTTTTCCTGTGCCTTTGCTTTTTTGAACTCGGGCATTAGCTTTTTCCTGTATCATGTATCGATGCTCTAGATCCACTTGTTTTATCGTTGTTTGTTTGACTATCTTGCTATTTGTGGTCTACGCAACTTAAGGTTAAAATTTGAGACCCTTAACAGAAAAAAGAAAGAAAAGCATTGACCAAGGCATAAGAAAACGTTGAGATAATAGAAGACATTTTTTTAAGTAAAGCATTTCATTGATTTCATCTAATATGTTGCAGCATTTAGTCTCGGAGTTTCATTTTTCCTACATATAATGCATTTGTTGTAGACCCCATTTAAAAGAATATTCTATCTTTTGTCTGCTAACGAGTAAACTTGAAGACGATTATTTAGTAATTATTTTCACATTTTTTTTATTTTCATTTGTTTATTTATTTTTATTTTTCTTACATTTGCGCAAGTAGAAATATCTTAATAACAAAAATATGCATACTTGACAAGTTATATTTAGCGTATGAAACGGCTCCATTTCTCCTACAGGTGTAAAATATTCACTTTCAATATTCATTAGAGATTGATTTTTCAATACTTACGAAATAATTCTGTTGTTTATTTATTGATAGTTGAGATTATTAATTTTGTACGGTGCTATTTTCATGTATGCATGTATTGGTATTATTGTGAAAATGTTTTCTTTTGGCCAACATTGAAAATTTGTCATTTCTCATGTTTTGGGGAAAGTTATAACTTTCTTTACACCTTCGCGTAACGTTAACGTCGGAAAACGGTCGATAATTAAATTATGCGTGTTACAACGTTGGTCCGCAACTTTTGACGTTACGTCACAGCAAAGAAACTGTCTAGAAAACGGAAACAAATGTTGATTATCAACAGTTTCTTCTTGCTTTTCTCCTAATGATTTCCCAAAACTATTTCTACAGGGCCACCAAAACCTGGTCTTGTTTGGGAAAGATTTAAGGTGTCTGTCGATAAACATATGGCATTTCACACGTCTTATTTCAAAATGCACTTGAATGTGTTGATACAGAAATTTTATAATTTTCATTTAATCTGGGGGACAAGTAGAAAGTAGATCTCCATGTGTGTGGAAACTTCATGAATTTATAAAGGAGAATATTTTCTCTTTTTATCCCTTATCCGAGCAAGACCTGGCCCGGTTTCTCGAAAAAAAACTTAAGTACGTTCTCAGACTCAAATCTGAGCACCGTACTCAAATCACACGAAATCCACGTGAACTTCAATCGAATAACGTACAACGTTGGAGAGTATTCCATTGAAGTTGAGCATGTACTCATAAATATGAGCTTAAGTTTTTTCGAGAAACCAGGACCTGGTTTTGACACCCCTAATAAAGAAACTATGGAAACAAATGAACATGCTGATATCCAGCAGTTTCTCCATTTGCCTTACTATTTTCTGCGTTATAATGTTTCCAATTTTTGTTTTCGTAATATCAATCCGTCGTCTGTGCCATCTTTTGAATTTGACTCCCCTCAAATTTTGTCGTTTGTAAAAGGATACAAGGATATCATTTGATTAGGGGATCCCCCATGAAACAGTGACGGTATTGGGAATCCCATTGTGTCACAAAAATCGTGATGAAGGTTAACTAGGAAGAATTAATATCCTGTCCTCTAAATGGCATAACGCTGGTGTGGAGGGGAGTCAAAACCTCGTAACTACAGCTTGAATAAGCTGGAGTTACGAGGTTTTGACTCCCCGTCGACGATAAATAGACTGTTTCTTGTTGGAATATGGTACAGACTACATCTGAAAAAAATATCGTGTACAATGTACCTGTAACACAAACATATGGATATGAAGTGAGAAGGCTTTTTCGTTTGTTGTTCCAACGTTCTCTAAATGTGTTTTGATGAAATCAAGTCAGCATTTTGTTACTAAAGAGAAAACTGGTTCCAGTATTTTTAACTTATTCCCTAACATGATCTGGTTCTGTTGTACGTATATGTTGGTAAATTCAAACTTTAAAAGCTTATAATATGTAGATCACATTGTGGAGAAGTCTCATGTTTAAGAATCATCACTCTGACACACCAACTTTTAGACGTATTGCTCTTTATTTCTTTGTTTTAAGCTCTGCATATTTGTATGGTCTATATCTACTAGACGGTGCATGCTAGCGAATTCGAGCTTTATGAATTTTGAGGATAATCACATAAAACACTTTTTGTAAAGCGATTTGGCACTTATTCATTGCATTGCAATATAGCATGCATTGCATCG
This sequence comes from Fragum sueziense, assembly GCA_963680895.1. Classification (NCBI taxonomy): domain Eukaryota; kingdom Metazoa; phylum Mollusca; class Bivalvia; order Cardiida; family Cardiidae; genus Fragum; species Fragum sueziense. The sequence continues at coordinate 29,569,365 of OY804604.1, forward strand.
TAATATGACATGCACTTGTTTTCGTTACAGTAGGCCCTAGTTTTATCAACTTACTTTTTGAGTGACAACTTGTGTGTCATTTATCATTGTTGTTTGTATTTTTGCTACGGGTGACGAATCTGTGACAACAAAACGTTCGCAATTCATGCAGCTTAACCCTTGTACTGCTGACTTTAAATTTTGTTGCAAACAAACCACAACTGTAAGAGACACATTGATAAGATTAGCTTAAGTTTTTGCCACAGTAATTGATTAAAGAAAGCAGGCAGTGTAGTCTCAGATCAGACTGCACGTCTGTATTGCTTGCTTAAGCTGTGATCACGACAGTAAATTGATGTGAACAGCATGAGAAGGCTTAAGCTTTAACTCTTTCCTTTGAAGCGATGCCAAATAATTCTTAGACAGATTCTTGCTGCTATTAATCAGATTGATTTTGTGTAATGTTGTGTAATATGATTCCAGTCATCATCAAGAGACTGTCTGGAAATTGCAAAACAATATATTATATTATTATATACTTTGGTATTGTCCCTATGTATTTGAACGGGAGGAAAGTATGCAATATTTTTTGATATTGCATACTTTGATATTGCACGGGAACTTTAACACGCGCAGTCGCCAAGGACGGAACTATAATTCCAGGCATCTCTCCCGCTTCACAACTTTCTAGCCTGATTATTCACACATACATTCATATTGTCCATTACAAACGCTTAGAGAGCTCCACAAATGTTAATTGGAGAGTGAATATTTCAAATTTACTTTCAAAATATCACGGATATTGACTCTGTGACGCAAGTCAACTCTGATTGCAAATACGCGAAATTAACAAATTTCAACAAATGAAAATATACAAAACGGCAAATGTGCATATTTTTAGGAATATTGAAACCAAAAATCTGTATCAAATATCTCAAATTCAATACCTTTTACGAAGATTCCAGTCCGAGTCGAAAATAATGGCCGCCGCCATTCAAAGTTGTTTACACTTCCTTAGTGACGTCGACATAATCATACGCTGACGTTACTTTTCCCGCGTAATATACGTTCAACCGCTAGACGTTTTAAAAACATTTTCTATTTTAAGTAATTTCTTTCCGATAGAATAAAAACTATTTTTATGAATTTGGTGTATGATAACTTTTCTAAAACAATATCAAAGTATATAATAAAAAGGTTATTGCATTATTATGGGAATATATTGTGTCGAACTCGTTCTTTTGGCAGGGCCGATATCACTCTCCGGCACGAATCAGCCGTGTAATAATATGTATATTGCATTCTTTTTGCAAAATAACCTTCATTCGATGAATAAATCTTACCTTTCAATAAAGTTTCCACAAACGTTCCAGTTGAAATAAAGTCAACTTTATGCATTTTTTTTTACATTAATCGCACTCGAAGTGAATAAAGATAACGTTACGACGGCAGCCATTTTTGTAAACAAATATTGTGTTTTTCTGACGTCATTGACGTTTCGCGTCACGAAAAGGCACGTGCAAAAGATCTGTACCTATAGTTTTCGGAACAAATTCCTTAGCAGCGGGCAGATATCGCATATCTGCCCGCTGCTAAGGATTCACGTGGATATAGCTTTTTCGGCCCGCCCGATATCTGGCCGATTCTGGCCGAAAATGTTACTATTTATAGTAACAGAATGTAATATTTAGAGATTATTACACGGCAGACGAGGGCCGGAGAGTGATATCGGCCCGCAACCGTGATATCTGCCCCGAGGTCTTTAGACCGAGGGCAGATATCGAGGTGAGGGCCTATATCACTCTCCGGCCCAAATCTTCCGTGTAATAATCTGTATATTGCATTCTTTTTGTAACAAAAAAATCCTTCGATGAATACATATTACCTTTAAATAAAATTTCCACAGTTTTTCCAGTTGAAATAAACACAATATCATTCATTTATTACAAAAAATCGCACTTGAAGTGAAGACAGAGAACGTTACGACGGCGGCCATTTTTGTAAACAACATTGCGTTTGTCTGACGTCATTGACGTTTTTCGTCACGGAAAGGCACGTGCAAAAGATCTGTACCTATAGTTTTTGGAATAAATTCCTTAGCAGCGGGCAGATATCGCATATCTGCCCGCTGCTAAGGATTCACGTGGATATAGCTTTTTCGGTCCGCCCGATATCTGACCGATCCTAGCCGAAAATGTTACTATTTATAGCAACAGAATGTAATATATTCCCATATTAATGCAATAACCTATATTACTAAGTCTGCGCATTCTCTACAGTCTTACAGTGTACCGCTGTCGAATCGCTTTAGTATCCGTATATTTCACAGCATGTTTTGTAGATATTGTATGTCTCACGATAAATAACCTGGCAGAGCAGCCCATGCTAATCGAATGGAATGCTCTGCCAGGTCAATTCTCGTCCGCTATAGGCCTACTTTTAGAGGACTTTTGTCCAACCACGGCATATGTTTACAAATTTTACTTGTTTGAACAAGGGAAAACGTTCTAAATGTTCAATACAATTTTGCATGTGTTGTTTCGGATCTTGCAGGTGTGAGTCGAAAAACCAATGCTTAAGGTAAAACCTGGGTTATGGGCTATCTGACCAGTTATGGAAGGAAATATGTATGGTGCGAATAGACTATATAAAGGGAAGTAATTTTAAAATGCTCGGACATACGGACGTCACGAAATAAGTCGAAATATAACGATTATACCGGATGTACATTACCCAGGTCTTACCTTAATTATGTAGTTTGGATTTAACGTAATTTAGAAAACAGCGTAACTCAGGGTCAGATCTTAAACTGTCTTTTGACTAGTTAATTATTATTCATAGTTACTGTAATCAAAATCTCGTAAACCATTATAGCACACGACAAATGACCTGGCAGATCATATCTTGCTAATAGCTAGAGAAGCTCTGCCAGGTCATTTATCGTGATCTGTACATAAACTATTAGCGAGTGTAATGTTTTAAAAAGTCAACAATAAGAAATATATCGTGGATAATAGAAGGGTTTTTTGTACTCATTTGATAATTTCTACCATATAAAATGAACCATTTCTCCGTTTGTACTTCCTTCAAAGTTGAATTCAGTACTGTTTAATCATTGCAACATGTAATGCCAATTTATGCTTAAACGTTATAAGGGAGAGAAATAAAATCGTCGATGAGCTATTCAAACCTCATAACTGCAGTTTATTTAAGCTTATTCAAGCTTTTTTACGAGAGTTTCACCGCCCATAGGCTAGATGGCGCCTCTTGTGGAGTTTCACTTGTGTTGAATATTATTTGTCTTGGACATAGACGAATAATTTCTCTTTTCAGCAAAAACCTTGTAACTGCAGCTTGTCTTAAGCTGTAGTTACAAGGTTTTTGTTGAAAAGCAGCGATGTGTTGTTATGATTTGGTCGTCTGCCGACGATTTGATTTATGTAACAGATTATTTATGGCAACTGGATCTTTTATATGAATTGTGACTATCGATTGAAACGACAAAAGGAAACAAAAAATGCCAGATTATTTGACAATTGTTATGTATACTCCCCGTCATAAGAAAGTAGCCACTTGTCTAAGGCAAATGGTCGACAATTTTAGGAATATTCATAAACGTACCGAAATGAATACAAAACATTTGAACATGGCAAGTAAAAAGGCTTTTGCGAAAGTATCGAAAACAGTCAAATCGCCCCATTAGCTATGGTAGCTTGGTGGTAGTTCCAGGAAATTTGTAACTGACACGGAACATACTACTGAAATTCACGGTCAAATATAGGGCCGGAAACGGTCCAAAAATGATTAAGGATATGTGTTTATGATACTGTTTTTATTCGAAATGATCTGTTACTAATTAGTGATTTTCATTACACCAAATACCCTTGCAAAATGGCGGTTTCCGGTTTTAGCCCAACCAACCCCCAATTTCCTCTCAAATGCTCTATTCTTGGATTTTTTGCTTCTTTTGGGTCTCTAGCAAGTTCCAAATTAAGAAAATGTTTCCTTTCTCTTTACCACCAACAACTTCCGGTTTTTATCAAACATTTAATATTGCGACTTGCTACACTGGTAGTGCTAAATTTTCATAGACCTCTTTCATTTCAACGGAATGACGAATTGTAAAATTGAAATGGGACTTTTTGTGTGTTTTAACAGGGTCAACTTATTCAGAAAGTGACAGCTGTAAGTAAACAAAATTAAACTTTGTATCCTAAAATACTGCTTTGAACCCATATAACAACTTAACATGTTGAAAGCATTTAAGCATTGATGTGTGAAAAGAAATTATTAAGAATGCGTATGAATGTGCAAAAAACAAAAAGACATCAATAATTGTGGGAATTATGGTTATTTGAAATGTGGCTACTTTTTTATGACGGTGAGTATATTATGACAAGTGTCATCACTTATCAATCCTTTCGTAAACAGTAAAATATTAGAGTGGTTCAAGCTTCTGCAGACGACAATGTTGATAAAGAAATGATTTATACCTGATGTAACATTAACAATATTGAGAAAAAAGTTACTGTAGAAAATGCCGTTTCAGTATTTTCCTTTTGCTTCAGTGTTTCACCAAGCCTATTCCATTAGACACATCAAACCTTGGCCTTGTTTGGGAAAGGGTCCAGCAAAAAAGGTTTTCAACATATTGTGCACAGAACTGCCATGAACTACGCGTAATTGTCGAATTTTCCTGAAACGAATCCCCTATATTGACAAAATAAGGATATTTATCGTTTAAACTTGACATTTTCTGTATTCCATGCCATGGATATTTCAAAACTTTTAAAATATTGACGCCTTGTAAGACATCATTTTAGAATTTAGACAGGCGGTAGCAGAAGTAAAATTAGATATTGCTTTTATGCATGCATAATTGATGACAGGTTAGAAATATATAGACAAAGGAGACTAATGGACTACTCCAACACCATCACCCAGCAGAATATGGGTAATTCCTTGGTACATTATACGTCCATCTGAGCGTTTGTGTGAGTCTGGTGTTTTTCTTCTTCTTCTTCTTCTTCTTCTTCTTCTTCTTCTTCTTCTTCTTCTTCTTCTTCTTCTTCTTCTTCTTCTTCTTCCTCTTCTTCTTCTCCTTCTTCTTCTTCTTCTTCTTCTTCTTCTCCTTCTTCTTCTTCTTCTTCTTCTTCTTCTTCTTCTTCTTCTTTTTCTTCTTCTTCTTCTTCTTCTTCTTCTTCTTCTTCTTCTTCTTCTTCTTCTTCTTCTTCTTCTTCTTCTTCTTCTTCTTCTTTCTTCTTCTTCTTCTTCTTCTTCTTCTTCTTCTTCTTCTTCTTCTTCTTCTTCCTCTTCTTCTTCTTCTTCTTCTTCTTCTTCTTCTTCTTCTTCTCCTTCTTCTTCTTCTTCTTCTTCTTCTTCTTCTTCTTCTTCTTCTTCTTCTTCTCCTTCTTCTCCTTCTTCTTCTCCTTCTTCTTCTTCTTCTTCTTCTTCTTCTTCTTCTTCTTCTTCTTCTTCTTCTTCTTCTTCTTCTTCTTCTTCTCCCCCTGTTGTTGTTAATGTTGTTGTTGTTAGTGTGATATTTTCCGCTCTTCGCCCACTGTATTATAACAGACACCGTCATTTCGAAAAGGGTTGCCCCAACCTACAGATACAGTTTAATCTATAGAGAAAAAAAGCGAAGAATAAATTAGGAGAAAATTGTATGGAAATTTAGTCATTTATATACCCCCTCCCCAGATAAAGCTCTGAAGACAATTACAAAATTATCTTCCCAAGATTATAATTTTCAGTGCGAACAATACAAGTGTATCAGATAAGATAAAAAAAATGGTTCGGGTGTACGTAGAGAACTCTTTGTAGTTGGTCTTGACTTTTGCATTTGTTCTGTCACTCTTTTTGCAGTATATTTTTTAAAAGACTTAGTCTCAAAATAATTATAGATATATATCTCTACCTTTGTCCTTGTTTTTATTCTTTGAAAAATTAAGGATTTACAAGAAGCTTAGAAAACTGCCTTATGAAAGTGAAAGGTTGCTACCCGGAAAATCTGCGTTTCAAAATGTCATTTAAAATGTCATTTTCTGAGAATTCGAACTCATCTCTTTTGCGCGCATAACCTTTAACAAAGCGCAAATGTATGTAGCCTTTACCCTTAAGATAAAAAATTAAGACTTTTGCAATTTGAGTTTTGTCTTACACACGACCAGATAAGTTATGTTAAGTATGTATAAAATCTGTACTCTGGTATAGAAGCAAACTTTACCACATTTTCTTCTTTCCGTAGGGGATTTCTTAATTACAACCTGCAAGGTCGTCTAAACCAGATTATGATTGGGAAAGAGTTGAGAAAAAGACTCTGAAATAATGACATTGTGTAATGTTTAAGGAAGTCCGACCCTAATTAGATTCGTCCGACGTCGGATTTATTCGGGCGACGGCGAAAACATTCCGTGATGTAACTTTCCACCGCCGAGTATTTACAATTTTATGGCCACATTACGGGTATTCTACATTAAAGCCTTCTGCAACGTTATTAGATAAAAGATATAATGAGTGGCACGTTAATCTAAAAGGGATTTATTATGGGAAGTCCAGCGAATTAAATTTCGAGACACAGATGAATACAAAGCCTAGGCGTCAGCCAGATGCCCCATTCTGTTTGGAAAATAAACATGATTTAAAATGAAGAAAAAATCCAGAATATTACTTAAGAGCGAGAGGTTTCGGCCCTTGTCAGTCTGTGTGGCCTGCACATACTGACTAGGCTCGATATTATTTATCCGTCAAAGAAGGTCCCTTTAGAGCGAAAAGTCATTTTTTTATTTATATCTATTTTCAGGTCACAGTTCTAGAGAGAAGATAAACATCTGAACCAAGCCCCCAAAAAATCGACAAAAATGGGAATTTTCTTACATTTCGGGAGCTTCTGTCTGCTTGCCTGTGTCTTTCTTGGTGCCTTAACATCGTTCAGCTATGCACAAAATGTAACAGAAATGCGAAATTTGCACACGAAGCTACTCGATGGCTACAACAAGAATGTTCGTCCATCCAACAATCAATCCGCTCCGTTCCACCTCAAAATGTTACTATATCTAAGTGCACTACGTGATCTCGACGAGAAAGAGGAGCAGTTATCGGTCGTGATGGTTGTTATCATGAGGTGGCGCGACGAGAGTTTGCAGTGGTCTCCCCTGGATAACAACAACATCACGTCAATACAGTTGACCGGTAAAGAGGTGTGGAAGCCGTTATTGACGGTCTTTAACCCATTCAACCAGCAGATCTATATCGGCGACAAGGAAAAGGTATGACATTGGGGTTGGGGTTTTTATTTTCTTAACAAAACAAAAATACAAAACTCCCTAGTCTGTTGAAAAAAATCCTTAGATTGAATCGAAATGTTATAAACATTCCCGAAATTTGTCTTTATTGATCACACTGGTACATGTATGTGGCTTTGCAATATGGCATTTTTTTTACTTTTCAGTAATATCTGACTGGCACTCTGACTCATTCACGACCATCGCTGAGACTCTTCTGACAATTCTTACGAACGATCCTGGAAACGACTTCATTTAATTTGATTTAATAAGGGCATAGAAAATGCATGAATGTCTAAATATGTACATGTATGTTATAAATACGCCATCTTGGCCTAAAGTGCAACGTTGAATGGGTAACCTTTGGGAAAAAAAGTGTCATTGCGCCATGGTTTATCCCAAAATTATGACGTGTAGGCCTATATGTGTCTGGCACATGCGTGTCATCTGTAAAGTGAAATTTCCTAGATGCAAAGAAGGGCTGTTTTTTTTTTTTTTTTTTGGATAGCAAACAATCAAAACAATATATCCGCAAATTGGATTCTTGCGTGCTGTCTGGATGTTTTTCTGTTTTACTTATCATTCTGAATCTCGATCGTATTGAACGTAATTCTTATCCTTCATTATTTTTTGAATTTGATATACAAATCCAATTAATTGTTTTTCCCATTTTCAATCGATTCGTGTCAAATTGAAATGTATCCTATACATATATATGATCCGATCCCATTTTTGAATCTCAGCTGCACAGACATATAGATTATCATTTTGGTGTACATGTACTAGTTGCACGCACGTTCTATAATAATGCAGCTATCAAAACGTAGTTAAATGAACATTTGTCACGCAATTTAAAACAAATTCAATTGAAACTGCAAAACACGGTTGCAACTTTTGCGTCGGTCTAATTTACATTGTCATTTTCTCTTACATCATACATGTAGAGCTGAACATTTTAAAAAGGGCTTTATGTTTGTTCGTTTGTTTTTTTTAGATCTATGTGTTTAACTTTACATTAACAATAGTCTATTTGTTTGTTTATTCCTTTTGACCAAATATTCATCCATCCTTTTCGACACTTATTTAAAACGCATTTCTTCATTTCTGTCAACGCCATCAAAACCAGGTGCTGTTTGGAAAGTGTTACCATTTTCTAATGGTCTTTTGTCATTTATTTTCAGTTACCAATTATGTACGATAACAACGGCTTTGCATTATCCAATGAGATCATCACACTGGAGACCACGTGTGACCTTGACATTACATATTACCCATTTGACCACCAGACCTGCATCATATCTATTGGTGCTTATGATCGGAGCATCTTGATATACCCGGATACCAGTCGTAACCATCTCGAACGGTTTAAAGGTCATGGGTCGTGGAAAATAACAAACTATGAACTGCAAAAAGGAAAAGGTTCTTTAAGGATAATTTACACATTAGTTCGGAAACCGGAATTTCTTATCATGAACGTTTTGTTGCCAATATTGTTCCTGGCGTTACTAAATCCCCTCGTGTTTGTACTTCCGGTTATGTCGGGGGAGAGAATCGGGTTTGCCATCACAGCTTTGTTAGCAGTGTCCGTCTATATGACGATTTTGGGTGATTATTTACCGAGGAACTCAAATCCATTGATCTCGTACATGCTGACAACATGGCTGGTGATCAGCGCCAGTATCGTGGTGTTTGTTATATTCAGCATGCGTGTTTATCACACGTCGGACGCAAAACGTGTACCCTGGCTCGCCCAGAGTTTTGTACGGAGTATCAGGCGTGTGTGCTTTCGGGGACCCAGGGTCGATGATTCCACAACTACTGAAAGCAACGTTTGGTTGAAGTCGGAAAATAAGCAGTCGGGGAAGCCAAAAGTCCCGATTACTGAAGAAAGTAATGACGTCAATTGTACATCAGCCGCGAACGAGGAAGAAGATAGTCACGTGACAAAAATTACCTGGAAGCATGTCAGTGGAGCTTTAGATCGCTGTGTTTTGGTTGGCATATACACTGTTCAAATTCTGTTTTTGATCATATTCATGTCCATCCTGGCTTCGAATGGAGGTCAAAACGTGTAGTGGTAAATGTAGAAAAAATCGCGTTTGTCCAAAAGTCTGCGACATATCTACATGCTTTGCCTATTTGTCGAAACAGTAGGCTAATGCCTACAGCTAATCTAAATTCCGTTCAATATAGGACTGAAACGTTTAACTCCGACGTCCATCGAGTGGTTGTCAAATACACTGGATACATGTCCGTCCGGAATACGTGTTTAAAACTAGGCTATAAAGTCGGTTGTTTTGGTAAAAACGCGTTACGACGTTTTATGACGATGGAAATACAGAATGCACAGTACAATTTCTTTTATTTTCCCATAAAAGAGAGCGTCTGCAGCGCTCTGTTTATGGCGTAGAAAATAACTCGAAAGTCTATCGTAGCGTACAGTACTACACGCATTATCAAATTCGCGTATACGCGTATATTTTATGCGCGCACGCTTAAGTAGGCCAAATACACAGGAACGCATAGAGATATCACATGCGTTAAATATTATGTACGAACGCTTATAATATATTCAATACACGTGCATTGTGATTTATTTAAGCGCGTACACATTTCCAGTGTATTTCATACGTGCGCCCTAGAAAGTAGATTTTTGACACTGTTTGCCATAGTTAATTTCTATTTATCAGATAAAGGTCGTTGTGGCGGTCATCTGAAATCAGATCTAAGTGAAAATATTCCTTTTCGTTGTGATTTGTCAGGTTATTGTCTAAAGATCTCATTTAGAATGCGATTTTATGGGTTTTTATACGACTTCGATAGAGTTCTGTAAACCGACGATAACGTTACGATACTTGTTTAGAGTTATCAAACATAACTCTATTAATTAGATTAATTTTCTGAGATAGTACAGAAAATAGTGAGGCTAAAGGAGAAAATGCTGGTTATCAGCATTATTTTGTTTTGTCTCAATGTTTTCAAAAATATTTCCCAACCAGGACGTCAAAAACCATGTAATTTTGGGAAAGGATTAGTCTTGAAATCGGTCCAACGAGCCATAAACCAGATCTTCGACAATTTGATTTAGTATTACCAATATATCACGACGCTGTTCTCCGACCCTTTCCAAATTAGTAGAGTTAAAGACGTGTCTAAATCAAATTGTATTGAAGACAACAAAATGAATAGTACAACCCACGGAAAAAATACTTGCATTGCCTTTGGAAACTTCAAATGAAAACATGAAGCACTAGTACGCAGCATTATCTTCGTTTTCCTCATTTTTCTTAAACATTCAACCCTTTCCAAACAAAGACCTGTTTTACGTCCCTAATGGAAATACTTAGGAAAACATGATATGAATTTTCTCCTTTTGTCTCAATATTGTCTGTGCTATATTTTACACATATATCCTTTCTTTGAGAACACCAATTTTATCATCTGTTGCAGCTTTAAAATTGGATCACCCCAAAATTTTGTCGTTTTGGAAAGGGTCAATGCCCTTTCATAAAACCAGATTACACTTGGGAATAAACTTTTCATAAAAATGTTAGTTCTGCTCTAGAAAATTTTCTGTGATTTCCATGAAAAACGTGTTAATAAACATAGTTATTTATAACCTTGTAATGTTTCGGTTGTTTGTTGTTTTTCATGTATTTTCTATAGCTTGTTCGTCCAGTCCTGTCAGACTCCTGTTAACCCTTTCCCAAACAAGACCCGGCTTTTACGTCCTTAACAGATAAGGCTTGGGAAATTGAGACACATTTTCTTCTTTTGTCTCAACATTTCTTGGGCTATGCTATACACAAATCCTATTTTATCAACGTCCATTTTGTTGCCTGCATCAAATGTGAATTTGAAACACCCCAAAATGATGTCGTTTGGGAAAGGGTTAATGTTTCGGAACTCTAATTGCTGTAATTCAATCATAATATAGATACAATATAAATATGCCCTATACACTGGTGGTGAACTCGGCCAAAGCGAGGGACGCTTTTTCGCGATCAATGTATTCCGTCGGTGTTGTTATCGAAGCCGTAGTTACGAGATTTTATAACAACACCGACAGTTTGTCAATACAAAACGGTAAACCCGGTCTGTTTTTAGAACAAGTTCATTGCCATTAGAAAAAACCTATAAACTCACATTTAAACGCAAAATATCTATACCTTGTTGAAGCGAAAATTGTTTTAGTTCACCACCAGTGCTATAGGTATAACTTGCATTTGTGGACCTAAATTGACAGAGTAGGCTACCAAGGAAAGTTATCAGTGGGCATTACGCAAGTTAACGGATGAATTAACTCATCAACATCATACAGACTTATGACTATGTAGGCCTAATGCAAGAAACCGAGCGAGAGTATAAATTCAAAGTTGGTGACGACCAAGGGTCCACTCTTCAGAAGCGATCCTAAACAACACCCCGCGGCAGCTGCCCAATGAGAGGTATCTAGAAAAGGGGGCCTACTGATGACCTTACAATGGCGATGAATTTTGTGCCAAAATAGACTAGGTTTTCTGTTATGTTTCGATAATCCGTCGGTGTTGTTATAAAATCTCGTAACTACGGCTTGAATTAATCCGTAGTTGCGAGATTTTTTATAACAACACTTACGAAATACCATTGTCTGTCCGAAATTACGTCACATTCAGCTGGATAAAATCGACACTTCCCTGGAATCCCGAATAGAGAGAGCGTTGTAAACTGGAAGAAAGTTATATATAAAAAAACGCGGTGTATAATCACGTAACTAAGAATTTTAGAAAATCTTCAATATATTTGTTAATACTTGATCAATTTGAATTTGGTTTTGAAGCAGAGAATGTGCGAAAATGCCAAGAATAAGCTGGAGGTGATTATTTTTTTTTTTAAAAACGAACTGATAAAAAAGTTATTGAAGATCAAACAAAATTTGGGTTGATCTTCAATAACTTTTTATCAGCAGATTTTACAAAACCCAACCACGTTCATCTAACGCGTGGCGTCTGTCCACATTCTCTGCTTCAAACCGAATTCAAATTGGTCCCGTATTAACAAAGTTGTTGAAGATATTCAGTAATTATTATATCACATGATTATCCATCGTGAAAAAGGTCCCAATGTCAACATGAGTAAGAACAAGATGAGGATATCAAGCCCAAACTTAAGTTTCTGCCAAAAATCGAGGAAGTATCCAAGTGCCACTATGTCTAAGTGGTACAAGTCAGAATTCAATCTTCTGAAGTAGTAATTGCTCTCGGTTTTCTGAGAAAATTGATAGAATCAAAGGTTCATTTAATTTAGATATCAACTTCAAAAGTTAACGATGAATTGGAACTTTTATATACCAAATGTCAGTAGAATCGTAACAGAAGTATCGTTTCATTCGTTTGGATAGGAAAAACTTCTGCTCTGCTACACCATTCCCACACGTTGACTCTTTTTTGGCGCCCTGCATCGTAGTGGTGATGATGATAAAGAAGACAAACGGCTTTTATGTGTAAGGTAACTATTTTATAAGTGTTCAATTGGCCCCGGTTTCTCGAAAAAAACTGAAGTACGTTCTCAGACTCAAATCTGAGCACCGTACTCAAATCACACGAAATCCACGTGAATTTCAATCGAATACCATTCAATGTTGTAGAGTATTCCATTGAAATTGAGCGTGCACGAGTACTCATGCGTATGTAGGCTATATAAGTTTTTTCGAGAAACCAGGGCCAGGTCTTCATAAATCAATTCACGTTTACCCGCACAGTGACGCCTTTTCACTCCTTCACAAGAAAATGCTTGAACTTATATTGTCTGCATTTATTAGGCAACAATCCTATTTTGTATCTATATATTGTCTGCTTTTTAGTCACCAGTCCTATTCAATACCCTTCTTTGTTTCATATTGTATGCGTTAGGCCTACTCTACACTTAAAGACACTTCCAACGCAACACTTACATTTTTCATCATAACTAAATAAACAATGCAGTATATTTTATGAAATTTTTAGCAAATATCAATCAATTACGTTTACATGTTTTTCTGTAAGTTTCAAGAAAATCGACTGATCCGAACATAAAAAATATTTAGGTTTTTCACTAAGACTCAAATATGAAAAGTCACAAAACCCCAGGCAATTGCAGAATTCAATAGCATCAAAGCAACGTCACCAAATCATGCTCAAATCTCATATCACTGCTTCATAAGATTTGATAACATGCTTTCATGTGCGATGCAATACTAGAATTCAGTCGCACCTATTTTGTTTAATGTTTTGTACGTGTCAGCATTGCACAAAATCATTGAATTTGTTACCAGACATTAGTTTTTCGCCCTTTTGCCCCAAGAAATTTTCAACAATTGCAACAGGAACTTAATAGGGACGAGTTAAGAATGATCCCGCAAAGATTCACCATCAATAATGCTTTATCAATGAGAAGGGTGTGTCTTCGTGTCATTTAGGTTCATGACGGACACACAGAATGTTAGCATAATGCCATAAACTTTACTTCTGTTACATTAATAATAACATGCCCGTAGGAACAGTGGGGGCTAGGGGTGGGGGTTAGGCTTATCCTCCCTAATGTTGCTCAAAATGCAAAATTTTCCTTATTTTACACTGAGCATGTAGGGAAAATTCAATTTAGCCCCCCATTATCCATACACAGGGGCTTCAGCCACCCCAATATGAAATTTCTTCCTACGGGCCTGAATAGCGCGAATTTACGTTATCAGCTCGCACAGCTTTTTTGCGACTTTTTGTTTTCAAGTCCTATTATATGCACTGCAAATTTAATCATTTCTACTCAATCTTTCTTTATGAAAATTACAGATATTATGCAATTGTGAATGAATTAAATTTGTTGAAAATTTGATAAAGAATGGTTTGTTAAATATCAAGTTATTACCAAAAAGGTAAGACGTCGCGCACGGTATTGCGTCACTTTTCAAAAAACGCTACCTTCCGGGGTTCATAACTGAATTTCGCAAGACCCATTTTCCTTCTCACAACTTTGTTATACATCAAACTAAAAGTAAAATCGTGATCTTTTTCAATGTCATACTTTTTTCAAGTCGTTTGTTTGTATAAATTTACTAGAGAGACTTTTTATTCGGAAATTGAGCGAAAAACCGCGTGTAACATGTAACATAAATGTACAAGTGCGACGGATATTTATAAATAATTCTGTGGTTAGTTAACGTCAAACACACAGAAATATATATTTTATGATAATGGAGATGCTGTAGAATGTTTTGCTGAAAAGAAATAAAATTCCGATGTCGATTACGCAAACTATGCCAATTTGTTTACCAAAAAATCGAAGTGTAACAGTTAGAATTACGTCGCAGAAAAAGTGACAATTTTCTTAAATATTTTTGTAATTAATGACTCAAATGCCACCAAACTTGATATAGAAAATACCATTTTTCTCTTTTTCTATAATATGTAGAAGAAAGCCGGTTAGGATAACAAACGAAACAATTATTGCATTAAATGCGTGTGGACAGAAAATGTTTCGGGTCGTTGAAAACGTGACTTTTTTACTCTTCAGGTTTTAAAAAATACCAGTTCCTTAATTCATACAAAAAATCAATTTCAATGTGGAAATACCGTTTTTTTTCTTATTTATCATATTGAAGTTTCAACGAAAAGTAATTCAAAATAAAAGAGATTTTCGAAATTTCTCTTGTGGACAGAAATTTTATAAACGTAAACTTTTTATTTAAAGTAAACTTAAAATCATCCAATTTGCACATTTTTCAGTCAAAGAATAGAATGAATCAAAGCGGCATTACAGCTTAGAAGAGACAATAGACGGAAAGTGGGATATGTCCTAACATTTGGTCTTGTATTTATAAATCGCTTTAGTTTGTACAGAGAGTAAACATTAAAAACACAACACAACCGTCTACGCAAAAACTTACTAACGTTACGCAATGATTAGAATTGACGTTCGCTATTTTGACGTTACATTTTAGTGCCGCAATACCGTGCGCGACGTCTAAGTGTTGCGTTAGAAGTGTCTTTAAGTGTATATTCTATATTGTCTGCGTTTTAGTCACTCCCGAAAACATTTATGTTGAATGAGAAAATGCGGGTTATTGACATTTTCCTCCACTCTCGAAAACTTTCTGAATATTACTTATGTTTGCAATTCTTTTCAAGTATTAAGGTAAGTTTGGAGAGCGGCCATGTGACTTGCAAATTTTGTGTTTATTCTGCGGCACCAAATGCCCATGCTACAATTTTCATCATTTTTTTTAAAGCGAAACATTCCCTTTTTTGTGATGGTGAATGTCAAATGAAGTATTTCATTGTTCTAAATGTATAAATATGACAGAAAAGTTAGATCTAAGGTTTTTTTTTTTTTTTTTTTTTTTTTTTTTTTTTTTTTTTTTTTAATACAACATTTTTGTCATGTAATTAGGCTAAAACATGGTGGTGGGGTAAGATAAAGTCAAATAAAAAAAATTATCTTTTTTATTTGTGTGGAAAGGTGTACTGATTTTTTGAGTAGAAATAGCTCTTGGTAGTATCTTCAAAATATCCAAAAACAAAAATATTCATTGGGTAACTTTTTGGTGAATTGAAAAAAGTTGCAAAATTTTCTCTCAAAAAAATGTGATTTTTTCAACTTTTCCCATTTTTCCTCAGAAAACGGTTTTGAAATATTTCTGTCAATCAATTCATCACATTCATGCATGTGTTAAGTCTCTAAATTGATATAACATTTGAAATTATCCATTCAGAATAACTTGCTAGGCCTATATATGACTTTAAAACATAAGGGTAATTTTGCGAAATTGGTCATTACTAGTCAAGGGCAGATAACTCTGACGCGAAAACGAGTCAGGAAACTTACCCTGGTGTTTCTTTTATTTTGTTTAGAAAATGTTACTTTACAACAAAATTACATATGTACAAATAAAAACAAGAGCCGTCATAGACGGATTATGCTCCCCGAATAAGTGTTTGTCACAAAATAAAAATCATCATACATTAAGCCCCCTTTTCCCATGACAGATTTTTGAAATTGTACACACATTATTTATACAATATGCCATGGTCTAGAACATCTCATTTATCACAACAGTACAAAATTTCATGAAATTCTACCCATTGGATGAAGAGAAATTGGAGAAAATCTAATTTATACATTAAGGCCCCTTTTTCCATGACGCAGCCTCAAATCAACAAACGGAGGAAAAGGTCCCTAGGGATTATCCCTGGAAGTTCACATGTGAAGTTTCGTTGAATTTGGTCCAAGGGTTGCTGAGATAAGGCTGTGGACAGACAGACGGACAAATCATCATACTTTAAGCCCCCTTTTCCCATGACAGATTTTTTGTACACACATTATTTATAGAATATGGTGTAGAACATCTCATTTATCACAAAAGTACAAACTTTCATTAAATTCTGCCCATTGGATGAAGAAAAATTTGAGAAAATCTAATTTTTACATTAAGGCCCCTTTTTCCATGACGCAGCCTCAAATTAACAAACGGAGAAAAAGGTCCCTAGGGATTATCCCTGGGAGTTCACATGTGAAGTTTGGTTGAATTTGGTCCAAGGGTTGCTGAGATATGGCTGTGGACGGACGGACGGACGGACACACGGGCGGACAGCCGGACGGACGGACGGACGTACGGACGGACAGCATGGCGACTATATGCTCCCCCGAAAATTTTTCGGGGAGCATAAAAATCATTGGGCGGATAAAAAGGAGGCCTAACCACCGAGTCCAAACTTACCTTATGTCTCAAAAAGAATAAAAATTCGTTTCGGAAAAAGGAATAACAATAAAGAAAAACGTGATCTTACTGTCGATCATAATTAAATGCGCGGCAAATTTAGGTCTACGGGAAGTAAATACATTTGTCGTGACACTTGACAAATCTATAGGGAAGCTACGGTGAATTATTACGATCAAGGTGACCTGTGATTGGACAATATTTTTTACTGGAATTGAACATGATTTATTCATTTGTGACTGATTATATTCTATTTTCAAGTTAAAAGCAAAAAATCAATGATTTTGAATCATTTTGGCAATTTCTGGGCCATTTTAAAAGATGGGTATTATACTCTGAAATGCTTCTGAGACTAGCTCCGCAGTTAGGGTGATCTCAAAAATGGGGTCAAAGGTCATAGAGAAAAGGATTCATGCCATACTAAAATTCATTTTTTCGGGTGTATGAATGGATGTTCTAGAATTTAAGGTAGGTCAGATCATTGGTGCAAACTCATGGACTGAGCTATAAGCCAAAATGTTATAATGGTCGCCTATGTAAAACTATTTACTTCCCTTAGACCATTAACAGTCTATCATTGCTCACAACTTTATATGGACTAGTGTGACACCTTTAAACAACCGGAAGCACTAATCAGTTTTACAAAAGTTATTTCCCTTGAATCAAAAGCCGCCATTTACCAACAAATGCATTTTCAGAATTTGTCGTCTTTAAATTGATGACACATGATACAAGTAATGAAACCCAATTGCTTTGATTGAGAAATGAAGAATTTGCTTCGGTTTTAAGAGAAAAAATCTTGGGATATCGCTAGAGAACCACCAGAGCGTTCGTAACCAAGAATAATCGTACCTTTTCGCAACGGTTTGTAAACAATTCTATATACTCCGTAACTCAAGCGTTCTAGATAAATCTGATCGATGCAACATGATTTAGAAAACAACATTTAAACCCTTTCCGAATGACACATGTGTGGTTCTATTTGAACTGGTTTGTGAGATTTCTTGGTGTGGTGATAATGCCCATTCGTGCATAATCCGAGTCTTCTCTGATGTAAATACGCTCTTTGATATTTTGATTTTTCGCTATTTACATCAGAGAGCGTTGCTCTTTGAAAACAGCGGAAAGTTCGGTAACGTTACAAGTAGTGAAGCTTTGCTTTTGTGTATCATATCAAATCACTCGGTAAAACACTGTAGGGTATAGATCAATTAATCATTTTTTGTCATACCTGACCAAAAATTTCATTTCAAATCGGCCTGCTGGAAGAGTATAACCTTTGGTTTTGAATGGAAGGTCAAGGTAAACAAAGGCTGCTCAGGTGAGGGTTGCTGCAAAACATTGCTTATAAACCTTTTGGAAATACTTTTTGGTCGTAATTTTTTCAGCAGCCATAACAATAAATGGTTCATTTATCGATACCATCAGGCATTTTAAGGATATCGTTTAAGATCGGACGGTGAACGATGCGCAACATCGAGTTGCGAACTTCTTGATATTTTCAAAGAGCAACGCTCTCTGATGTAAATAGCGAAAAATCAAAATATCAAAAAGCGTATTTACATCAGAGAAGACTCGGATTAATTCGTGCAGTGTTGCCCAAATGGCAATCAAGCAATAGTTACTTCGAAAGAGAAGAACAAAAAGTTAAATTTCAGTGAAATTTTTCTGTACCGAGAATCAAACATTTGTTGGGCATTTGGATTAGATCTCAAGTCAAACATTCCCCATCAAAGTGGTCTGTCTTCATTCTCAGAAACTCTTTTTGGTTAGATCGGATCAGCATGGAATTAATTGGAAATTTAATCATATCAAATAAGCTCACATTTATCAGTGTAAATGTTTTTCACTGTCCCTGTTCCACAATTTTTATTGTAATCAACTTAGCATAAGCCATACCTGTCAACTCTCACGAAAAAATCGTGACTAACACAAATTCAAGTGCAGGAGTTCATCACACACACGAATGGTCTAAAATCGCTAAAAATCACGATTTTCCAGCGATCTTACGCTTATAGTTTTCGTCTGCCATTACATTAGTGTTTATCATTGTGAAATTGCACCCTTACTCGCTCAATTAGCGATTATCTTACAAGTATATTGTCATCACCTTCCTTGATTGACAATAAAAAACGCGCCGATGCGTTAACTAGACAATCTCGCAGTCATGGCGAAGACTGTCGGACCGGCAGACATGTCTGATGAAAATTCTCTTGGTCTGATGATTTTTTGGCTACTGTCAGTCCCACTGTCTGACACAAATTTTGATCTGTAAGATAGTGCAATGTAGTTCGGTCTGACAAAATTTTATTCAGTCTGACAGAATATTTGGAACTGTCAGACCGAATGTCTGACAAAGATTTCTGGTTCTTCGCCATGTCTGATCTCGGGGATCCACTTATTACAAATGAGGTAAGTGTAAGGCGTGGCTGATATCGACAAGTCAGCCAATCAAGATGCGCGATATGTTATCGAGGGAGCAGATTTCGGATAATCTGTCGATGACAATTAGTGCTTGCCCATTCAGTTGTAAACAAACCGCGACTATCGAGTTTATCTTTGCAATTCCACCATTTAACAAGAATTAATGGATGATGATGAACTAGTTTGACAGCCTTCACTGAGAATATCAGATCGTTCGTGGGCCACCACTTCGATAAGATTCTTTACCCTCTAGAAAATCGGTATTTTGCACTCGCAGGTTGTTTTGCCCAATTATGTTTTGCGGTTTACCTTGAATTCAACTAAATTGCACTTCTAATGGTTTTCTGATACGCAAAATAACCGCGATATGATACACAAGCATTATTTTGCATCATTTACCCGACTAAAAGAAAAACAAAATTAAAAAAAGGGAAGGAACTTGGCAATTGCTAATCTGTGAACAGGCTACAGAACATTTTTTAAAGGATAACAGAAAGGTAGAGAGAAAGTTTCAACAAATTGGTTGGTGAGAATTGTTTTGAACAAAAATTTGTCTTGTTTCTCACAATAATTATCCTTTATGAACTTTGCTATTTACAGGGGTAAAAGTTGAAAATTTTGAAAAACCTGAAAACCTGGAAAAGTCTGTATTTATATATACTGAACAAAAGTGAAAACGCTACACCTACTTTGCTTATCATATTTCTTCTAAAAACAGCAAGTAAAAATATCAAATGAAAGTGTTTCGCATTGTTCATTGACTTGGTTGTGCCAAGCACTAAACGTTCTGTGGGTCTTAATTATGGAGATGAAAAACGGATCCTTTTAATGTGACAGGGGTACGTTTTTCAGGTGTACAATTTGAACTTAAATTTTACACAATTTAAACCTTTTGAAAATCAAGCAGGAGAATGCAAACCATGCCGGACTGCACAGAATAGTAGTCTGACAAGTTATGAGTCAGAAAATGTAAAGAAGCTTGCATTACATTGTTTCGGCGTTACGAAAAGTATGTTTGAAAAGCAGAATTTTCATTATGTTCCAAAGCTTGAAAATTTTACAATGCAATCTCCATAGGAAATTGAAATCGCTAATGCATGGACATCTGGGAACAATCCTAGTCGAAGAAAGGGTTCAAAAATCCCCTGTAAGGCCTGCATGATGTTGCAAAAAAGATCAATCGAAAACAGTGATACATCTGTGAATACCAAACATTTTAAATTCCCTATATGCTTATGTCAAAGGGAGGTAATTCGCAAAATTGACAGATTAGACCTTGATTTTAGAGCTTGCTTCAAGAGATAAGTGAGATTTTAAGTGTTTTTCTGGCAACCCAGATATGACCAATTCCAAAAAAATAATGAAGTGTTTTCCGCGCATGCACATATGTGGTTTTAGACGAAATTAGCTCTAAACGCATTAAGGGCTGTAACTCTGACATTAAAGGAAACAAGGAAATGAAATTTCGACAAAATGATTGCTGAAAGCCTGGAAAATAACGTCAAAATATATTTCATGTTATTAGTTCAATACTTTTCCAGAAAAATGAAATCTTGCAGTGTAGCGTTTTCACTTTTGTTCAGTATAGTAAAAATCGAGAAAATGGGGTATTTTAGAATACTCAAAAACCTGAACTTCAGGCATATGCCTGAAAACTTTTACCCCTGTATTTAAGCCTTTCCCAAACGGCAAAATTTAAGACTGATCCAAATCCAAAGCTGCTGAATGTGACAAAATGAACATCAATAAAGACAAAGTTTGTGGACAATTTAGCCTAGAAAATATTGATGCAAAAGGAGAAAGTGCTGATTATCAGCACTTTCTTCTTTTGCCTCAATGTTTTCCCTAGCATATTCTCTTAGAAATGTCAAAACCAGGTCTTGTTAGGGGAAGGGTTAACTACTCTTCTTTTGTATAGAAATAAAATGACAAATTATGAAATATAAAACATAAAGAACAAGCTACTGTCATTGTATAAAGACTCAAGTTGAAGAAACACTGCAAAAAAATCTCACTTCTAAAAGTTGAGGTAAAATAACTCCGCGCGAAAAATACCCGCGAAAACTCCTCATTTAAAGGTTGTCGCGCGCAATCTCACTCTTTGAAATTTCCAAAAGTTGACAGGTATGGCATAAGCTTATCTCTACTTTTTAACAAAAACCACATAACTGCAGCTTAAAACAAGCTGCAGTTAAGTGGTCTTTGAAGAAAAGCTAGAATATCTTTTTCATTCTTTTCATTGCAGGTATTGTTACAACACTCCATAACAACAGAGATGGCTGAGGGGACCAACATGCAAGAGGACTTGATAGTGAAAAACTCAGTGCAGTTTGTTCAATCATCATTCAATGTTCACACATTCTCTGACAAGATTTTAGACAATGACGTCTTTTTCCATGTATTAAAAATGTCCGAAAGTTTTTATATCTGGATCGGGAAATCCAACAGATTTGGTGAATTTTCTGTTGCAATGACTGTGAAAGATAAACAGCCTAGTTCGACAGTTTTAATTGGTGGGAATGCTTCAGAGACTGTGACACTCGCAGAAAAGTTGAGTAAAAAGACTGGTAAACAAGTGTTTGTGGGTGGAGAATTGGATAATTTTAGTCATTTAGAACTTCCTTTGGTGGAAAAGAGGATAGCTGAGGAGATGAGATCAAACTCGGACAAGTTTTTATAACCAAATCTCGAGAGTAGGCATTTTTGTCGACATTTCACTTTTCCTGCCAAAAAGGAAGCAAGTGAACACTGAACACCCTATAATATACCTGGTAAATCCATGCAAGAATTAACCCATTACAACACAGCCTTTTGACTCCTCACAAAATAAAGGCTTCGGAAAACAAAGTGGACAATGAAGAAATTGCTTGTTACAAGCAATTTCTTCATTTCCCACAATGTTTTCTGCACAAAAAGACCGAAAAATTGGAAATTTCATTCACTTGAAGTTGTCATCTGTAGCATCTTTGAATCTAGACCAGTCTAAAATTTTGCCGTTTGGTAAAGGGTTAAGAAGGCATTTTACCCATTATCACACTGTGACACTTTTTGATGTCAGAAAAATGATCGGGAAAAAATTGTGGAAAATGAAGAAACAGCTTGTGACAAGCAATTTCCCACCATGTTTTCTACCCAGAAACACCCATGAATTTTAAAATTCATTTACTTGAACATGTCATTGGCAATATATTTGAATCTGGACCAGTCTAAAACTTTGACATCTGGTAATTGGTTAAACTCTTACCTAAAGTGAAACCACAAAAATTTAGATAGTTCATATTACTTGAAAGCTGCTGCAGAAAAACAATGATTGAAACCTAGTATTTAGAGTTCAGATTGTTAGTATTTTCAGTAAAGGAGAAAATGATGATAACCTTCAATGCTTTTCAGGACTGTCTTGGCCAGGAACTTCAAAAACAGTGGTCAGTTTCATCAAATCATTTATGACATATTTTTTGCCGTACATATGTTCTATGACATGCTATGGACAAGAATCATTATCACTAAAATGTCATGGACTAGGAAATTTGATCATTGTCCATTTCATAAGACATTTCTAGGGACAAGATTGTCAAGATGAAACTGCAGACCTATTTCAAACAATTATGACAGGCATTCGAGAAAAAAATGGATAAAATTGGATTTTTCATTGCATGTTTTTGTTCACTGGTTTTCCGATGCAGTTGCGAGATTTTTGTTGAAAAGCGACAATATGTATGGTAAAATACACAGCGTTAAGGGGTTAATTAATTCTTCGTGTTCAGGCAAGCTAAAAATTGGGACTGTCAGGATCTTCTTTTGCCACAATGTTTTCAAAATCTTTTTTCACCGTCATGGATGAGGGTGTCAAAAGCAGTGCTTGTTTTTAAAAGCATTAAATATGAAACTCATTTAAGGTATTCAATACATTATTAGTTGCCAAACACTTGTTTTGCGATTTTAGGAGTCATCCATGGCAACAGAAATTGGTGAGGAATACCCTCGTCCATTTCTGTTGTCTGTTAATTTCTGTTGCACGGGACGATGCCTGAAGTAGCACTAAATGCTTGGTATCTAATAATGAATTGAATACCTTAAAACAATTTTGAAATGTGAACACCTCTGAGAAAAGAACAACATTGTTTTTATAATAAAATGTTTAATTTACTTCAGTTGGTATGTCAAATATAAGGCAAACATAAACAAATGTATAAAGAACTAATATATCACACATACACAGAGCAACACATGAACATGTAACATGGATTTGATTTATTTGGGTTTAACATGGTTTTCAAATGCTATAGTCCTATTGCAGCGGCTTGAGCACCTAACCATGAATTCCTGTTGTTTCTCATACCAGTACAACCAGAACATCCTAACCAAGCCTCCAGCTGCTCGACTACATAGGTTAAAGATATCAAACCACACAGATAAGATGGAGAGAATGCATTCTAACTTTGATATTATAACGCTATGTTATGGGTTCTCATATTGAAACATTTCCACTCTCCATGTAGAAACTCCAGTGAGTACCCGCAACAAAGAGTTTTCATGAACAAAGAATGATATTTCATACTTTGAAAATTCATTACCCCATGAATTGCTACTTCCAATTTACTTAACTCTTTCCCAAACACGATCTGTTATCATTGCTACGATAGAAATGCTTTTGACAACATGGAGGAATAAGAAAAACATGCTGATAATCAGCATTTTCTCCTTTTGGCTCAATATTTTCTGTGCTTAATTTTAGACAAATCCTATAATCTTTATAAACATCCAATTGGAGTCTGCTGTAGCTATCAAATTGGATTAGCCAGAATCTTAACCATTTGGGTAAGGGTTAACATTTCATTGGTGTAATTAATTGTCATTTTTATCAGTTGTTGTATTGCTAAAGATTTTTATATCTTATGCATTAAAATCAGTAGGAAATTGGATTCATAGTTACTTCTTTTAGTCCATGGAATCAAAGATTTCATACTGGAGAACAAAGTTCGAAATGTTTTATGGCACATGTTTACAAATAATACCTAATGTAAACATGGGGAAAAGAATTTTTAATTTGAATAATATTTTTGCATGTATTGGTTAAAATCTTGCAGGTGTGAGACACCTGCAAGATTAGAACCATTGTATGCAAAATTACAGTTATTTAGAGTTCAATATTGTGTCGTTTACATTCATACATTTCGTAAAACATAATTATGTGCCTTAATATTGTGACCAGACTTTAAGTCAGCAATTTGTGGTTGTTGTGCCAGGGTATGCATGCTGACTGTATCATGGTGGAGATTGCGTTCCACAAGATTGATAACAATTACAACCAGATAAGCCCTGCTTTAGGTAAAAAATTGTGCCATAACTTTCTTTTATATTTTGTTGCATCACTGAGCTCCTTCATCAAATGTAGGACTTGTTTAATAAAAATTCTTTTACTTTTCACAAAATTTAATCCCAATTGACAAGAAAAGGGACAAAAATTTAGATCGTTTTTCTGGTCGGATGGGATCAATTTATGGGAAAAGAACATGAAGTTTTCAAATAAGTCATACACCCGAGGAAAAAGCTCAGAAAGGCGGGGTACATGCAACAAAGGTACATGCAACAAACCGTTCGAAAATTGAAGATCAAATAAGAATATTGCTCAATTTCTTACTGAAGCAAGGCTAATTTGGCTGTAATTGTTATCCATTCCATGATTCACAATCTCCATCATGTGTAAGCTGACACAACATACAGTTGTCGCCACATCGTATGGCACAATGTTTATATTTTGTTCAAATGTAATTGAACGTTAAACAAAACATAAACACGTGCCATACGATGTGGCGTCAACTGTAGATGTCTTTCCATTTTCCACGTTATTTTGATGCCAACATGGTTGAGGTGAAGATCTGTTGTAAGATTTGAGGCAGATTTTTCGTGTCCATACATATGAAGGCGTGGCCCATTGGTAGCTGTTTGGTTAACCTGCAAGAAGAAAATGACATACTAACTAGGCATATATTCTTCCTTTCTACCCATTTCCACATAAGACCAGCATGTCTGAGTTGATTGTCTAGATTCAAAATATATAACAAGCCATCTGATTGGACGAGACAAATGCCTCCGCCAATCCGATGGGTTGTTGTGTAATTTCAAAAGTAAATTTAGAATAAGACTGGTTGGTGAATACCCTTGATTTAGACATCTGAATATAAATGGACGTGGAAAAAATTGAGGCAAAATACGAAAAAGATGATGACCTTCTCCATTTCAATTTGTCTCAATATTTTCTTCATATTTATGTACACTAATTCTGTCTTTATCAACATCCATTTTGTCATCTACAGTAGCTATCTAATTGGAACAATACAATTTTTTGTCATCTAGGCAAGATTTAAGCTGGCTAATTTAAAGCTATTGCAGAACATGGAATCAGTAATACTCAAACTGTTATTTCCCTAATTTCTTGATAAATGCATTAGGGAGAAAAGAAATTGAAACAAGAGGACCACGATGGTCCTATATCGCTCACCTGAACCAAAATGATATAGGAAATTCAATTTATATTTATGACTTTAAGACTGAAAAAGAACTTATGGTCAATAACGTTGTGAAAATTGAATTCATCCGAGATCTTATGGTGCCCAACATTGTGTCCCAGTTTTGTCTTGATTGATAAATAATTGTAGATTCTAGAGTGTAAACAAGGTCGAAAACAGCCGAAAATGGCAATTTGATCAAATTCAAGGGCAAACAACTCTCGACTTTTTGACAGAACAGACTGAAAGTCAAACTCATTCAAGATCTTATGGTCCCCAACATTGTGTCAAAGTTTCGTCTTGATTTGTCAATAATTGTAGATTCTAGAGTTTAAACAAGGTCGAAAACAGTCAAAAACGGCAATTTTATCAAATTCAAGGGCAAACAACTCTCGACTCTCTGATCAGACCAGACTGAAAGTCAGCCTTATCCAAGATCATATGATCCCCAACATTTTGTCCAAGTTTTGTCTGATTGATTAATAATTGTAGATTCTAGAGTATACACAAGGTAAAAAACAGCCTAAAATGGAAATTTTGTCAAGTTTAAGGGCATGTAACTCTCGATTTTCAGATGAGATCAGACTGAAAATCAAACTCATTCAAGATATTATGGTCCCCAACATAGTGTCCAAGTTTTGTCCTGATTGATTAATAATTGTAGATTATTGTTAACAAGGTCGAAAACAGCCAAAAATGGCAAATTTGTCGAATTCAAGGGCACATAACTCTCGTCTTTCTTATCAGATCAGCCTGAAAATCGAACTCATCCAAGATCTTATGTTCTCCAACATTATGTCCAAGTTTTGTTTTGATTGATCAATAATTGTATATGCTAGAATATAAACAACTTAAAAACAGCATTTTTTGACATTCAAGGGCAGATAACTCTGCACATTCTGGTCTGTTCAGGCCCATAATCGAAATTGTCCAAGAACTTATGATCCTACTTGTTTTGGCCAAGTTTGATCAAGATTGCCTGACTTTTGTGGATGCCAGAGTGTAAACACCCCAATTGTTGACGGATGGACGCCGGACAAAAAGTGACCACAATATATCACCTCAAGCACTTCATGCTCAGGTGAGCTAACAACATGTACATGTATACAAATTTCTTATAATCTTCCATCTACAATATCCAAGGCATTGTTCTTCAGCATGGCAAATTTTGACAACTGTCAGTTCAAAAGCCTCTGGAAATTTTCAAAGTATATTGTAAAATCATCTGCAACTCCTTTTAAATTTGACTGGAATAAAGTGTGATGTTTGGGAAAGGGTTCAAAAAGCAGTAATTAACAATAATTACAATGTGACCCATCACACTTTTAAAGAGGCATACTGGGAGCGGGAAGTAAAAAAAGTAGGCTTATCCAACTTAGTCAGTCTGAGCCTACTGCACAGATTAAAAATCTGATTAAAATAAGGTGTTACCTGGCAGTAACATCTGACAGGCACTAGTAAGGGTCATCTTCTTAAACCTGAGATTGGCTATATTTACACTAGATAATCAAATCTCTTGTTAAATATCATTTTCCACGACAAGCACGTGCAAACACATGTTTTGCAGTGAAATGTTAAGTCCTCGTGGAGGACAATATCTACGATGACAATATCATGAAAGCGTTTACTTGGTTGGTAATATAATGTCATAGAAGATGACCCGATACTGGGGCCTGTCAGATGTCACTGTAACACAGGATTTGAATCAGATGGGACACTACCTTATTGCTTGATCTCCAAGAGATCCAACAAATATAGCATAGGCGTTCACTTTATCGTCGCCTCGCAGAATCTCGCCAAACTTGGATGGGGAAATACCGTAACGTTCAAAATTAGCGTCACTCAACACGATCAGGAAGGCCTCATCAGATTCCTCCTTGGCCAATTGTTCTATGGCGTATTTTGTGGCTCGTAGTGTAGAGTCACCGCTCAAACAGAACTGGGAGTGAGCATGCATTGTCTGGAAAAGAATCGAGAGCTTTTGTGTGAAACAAGGATTGCCCTTTGACCACAATGCCCCCACTCCTTAAAAACATAATTGCAACAAATATCATTGCTATTCCCAAATGATCAGAAAAATTAAAATAATTGTCTGTAGTTTCTTTTCATGCGGATACATATTAAACTTGTTGTTTTGGGAAGGGATTTCCAGCTTTTGAAAATGAAAAATTTACCGGTATATACATTTTGAGAAGAAAACATTGATAAGTATCTATTTTGCATCAATTTTCAACTTGGCCAGGAGCAGTTTAAGCCTTTCCCAAACAAGACCAGATTTTGACGTCCCTAATATATTGCTTGATTGATTGGGGTTTAACGCTACTTTTAACTAATATGGCCATATTGCACTGCTGGAGCACCTAACCTTTGATTCCTGTCATTTTTCATAACAGTACTACCACAACAGCCTTACCGAGCCTCCAACGATTACAAAATCATTGGTAGGAGACAATTTTGTCTGAAAGATATTTGCTGTGACAGGGGATCAAACCCATAACGCCGCTACCGACTGCGCCATGGCCGCTGCCACATCCCTAATTGAAAAGACATCAGCATTTTCTCCTTTTGTCTCAATGTTATCTATGTTATAATATTCACATCTTCTACTTTAAGTGACATTTATTTTGTCATCTGCAGTAGGTTTCAAATTGGACCGCCCTAATATTTTGTCCTTTGGGAAAGGGTTAAAATTAAAACGTCACCTTGGAAAGGATTAATTTTGACAAGTCTAAAATTTTTGTAACATAGGAAAGGAACAATTGACAAATTGAAATGTCTTTAGGAAACAATTAACCTTTTCCCAAACAAATCTTGGTTTTAATGTCTCTTATAGAATTGGCTTGGGAAAATAATGAGACAAAAGAAGAAAATGCTGATAATGAGCATTTTCTCCTTTTGCCTCAATGTTTTCTGAGCAATATCAATCACAAAATTTATCTTTAGTTACACCTATTTTTTCGTCTGCAGCAGCTTCGAAATTGGACCAGTCTATAATTTTGTCGATTGGGAAACACAAGTAAAATGTTACCTTTGCAATCTGTAGTCTCTCTTTATTATTTTTTGGAGGTTTTTCAAAACTTGTGAGATGAACTTTGTGGTCTTCCCCTGAATGTCCGACAATATCAAACTGAAATATAAAGTGTGTTTGAAATAATCATATCAAAAAACAAGAGCTGTCACTGTAAGATGACAATGCCCCCGACACCGCTTTGATTTTAAATTATGGCCAATCTATGTTCAAGGTCAAGGTCATCCAGGGGTCAAGGTCACCAAAGTATGTGCCTACAGAAAGGTAATGTACCAAGGAATGTTGTGGTAAAGTATGAAGCGAATATGTTAAGTAATAAGGAAGTTATGGCCAATGTTAAAGTTTTTGGACGGAATGACGGACAGACGGACAGACAGACGGACGGACAAGTCAAATTTATGATGCCTCCCTATCGGGGGCATAAAAAGATAAACTTGGGAAAATAAAAGATATTGATAACGAGCATTTTCTACTTTTTTTCTCAATATTCCCTATGCTGTGTTGTACACAAATAATATTTTTCTATTGAATTTACATCCTTTGTTTTGTCTGTAGCAGCTTTCAAATGTTTGTTGGAACTAAATGTTTGTTGTTTGGGAAAGGCTAGCTCATTATTAAAGGTTTCCAAACAAAAGTAAGGTATAACATCCATTGGAAAGTAATGACTTATTATAAAATGAACCAAAAAAAGAAACTATCACCAAGTTCGAATTTAAATATCCCTTACACACATGAGGAACTCTAATTGTGCAGTGATTTAACATATCAGGCTTTTAAACGAGAACAAGCCGACTGATTTTGCAAACAAAACAAGTTTTAAAAGCTTCCACATGTATATATGTGTGGTCATCTAAGTGGAACAATTGATCAACTGTTACATACTTTGAGAAAGTTTCTTTTGTGGTTAGTATATTTCATACCTTAATTTTATCTTCGTAGCCCTCCAATGCTTCCATTGCCATAATCACAGTCTCCATTTCACGTTCCAATCTTCGATCATAACTGTTAAATCTGTACATGCTTCCTGAGACGTCTACCAACAATCGCAACTTCTTGGGATGTTCTTGAGGTGCCCCCATCTGTGAAAAATAGTTAAAGTATATATACTGAGAGGCAGAAGAAAGTATACACTTTTTGTTTTTCGATATCTCTCTTAATTTCCATCATACCGACTCAAAACTCTGTACAATTCCTTCCTACTCATAAACCAATGATACACTGTTGTTAAATTTCACACGAAATTGCTTGATTATTCAT